>CAWUFW010004186.1:1370000-1605456 GCA_963921515.1 Calotriton arnoldi | reverse complement strand
TGTGGAGGAGACTTTGTGGCGCTTAGGGGATGACTCTGCTGCGAGGAAGTAGTGTCACCCATCACATGACACATTAGAGGAAAAGCCTTAAGTGACAGTCTCCAATAGCATAAGGCTTACATGGTTGCAGAGGAAAACCCCTTGGTACATCAGTGCTATTTGAAGTTAACCCTCTCTGTGCCATCTGTTCTCAAATAATGGCTAAGTCCTCAATAGTAATTCCACCTCCTTTTCTGGCACAACAGGGTCAACCTTCCATGCAGTGGGAAGAATGGATTGACCTGTTTGACAATTACATCCTTGCTATTGATGGCTTGGAATTCACTCCTGAGCGTAAGAAAGCGTTGTTGTTGGGCACCATTGGCAAGGAAGCGCATCATATTTTCAAATATTTACCACAGATTTTAAGCAATGACAATCAGCCTGTGGAGGATGTGTTTAAAGAAGCCAAATTGCGATTGGAGAAAAGGTTTGCCAAGGAGGAAAATATTGTTATGTCACAATACAAATTTTACACTAGACCGCAAAAGCCAGGTGAATATCTGGATGAGTTTGTTTCAGGATTACGAGAACTGTCTTCGTTCGTTCGTTTATTATATTTTTATTTGGCATATATAGCCATAAAAAAAAAAGTACCACAATACATACAATTAAAATATGAATTATACAAACACTGTAACCATAAAACAGTATAAAACACAATAAAATCCTGATAAAATAAACAAAGGGAACTCTACCAAACCATAGGGAGTGCCTAATTCATCATCAACAAGGGGAAGAGATCACTTATACGTTGGGTATACATTTGTACATCCACCATAAATAACAAGAGCCGGGGGTATTCCCAAGCATGGGTAAGATCACATTTCTACCCCGCCCATTTTAAATTATATAACCAATTCCTTCAACGACTCATGTATTACAATTAAGAATCTTCCCATTGCACATGTCACATTTAAAAATCTCATATTGACCAATAAACTAAGAGCTTGATCCCTACTAATAATTTCATAGGCAATAAAAAGGGGTTTTAAAAATGTCTATTAAATGTAAGTTCGGGCAAATGATTGATGAGTTAATCAGAGATCAACTTATAGTCCAGTGTCTAAGTAAGAAAGCACAAGAGCGTCTGTGGGCAGCGAAGAATCCTTCTCTGAAGGATGCCATCTCCATTGCCAAAGCAGTGGAAGAGTTGGAGCGGTGCATGAAGGAAATGAGTAGGAAAGAGACCGGAGAAGGAGAGATTGATGCAGTCGGGAAGAAGGAAGAGTCATTTAAAGCTACACCAGTAAATTTAATAATAAGGGACAGAGAGGGTCAAGATCTAGAGGCTGCTCCAGGTGCACGTTTAATTCCAGTGACTCTAAATGGTGTTTTGCCTCAAATAAGGAGTGCAGGAAATGTGGTTGTAGAGGACATTATGCTCGGGTGTGCAAAGAGCCCGCCAAATCTCGGGTGGCTGTCACTGATGACTCTATCTGGGAAGATGAGAATGAAGATCGGGTATTGATGGTGCTTCCTGGCTCTGAAGAAGATGGTAGGAGGATTCGACCTAAGGCACTGTTCCAAAATTTGGACAAATCGGTGGAACTGATGGTGGACTCTGGCTCTTTATGTACCATTGTACCTAGGAAATGTGGGAAAGGGAGTGGTCTCATGTTACTCTTCTTTCCAAGGACATTAACCCTTGGGGGTACCGAGGAGAAAAAATTGATGTGTTAGGATACTTTTAGTCTCCCATTGTGTATAAGGCACGGCCAATTGTAGGAAAAATCTATGTGGCAGAAGATGGCCCACCCATCTTGTGGCGGGGGCATCAATTTGACTTGCATATTGTTATTGATCCACTTGCTTCTGGTCAGGTGTTGTCTGTGACGGATATTTCCATTGATGAAGTGTTGAGTGACATGAAGGACGTGTTCAGTGATAATCTGGGAGAAATGAGAGGGCACAAACATAGAATTGTGGTGGAAAGGGGTACCATCCCGGTCAAACACAAATTAAGGAGAGTACCGGTGGTCGTGAGAGGGGAAGTCAAGGAAATGCTTGAAAATATGCTGAAAGTCATTGAGCCTGTGGAAGCATCCGAATGGATTTCCCCAGTAGTTATTACCAAGAAGTGTGATGGCAAGTTCAGGCTTTGTGTTGACCTCCGCTGTCTGAACCAGCATGTTGTAACTGATACATTTCCTTACCCTAATATAAATGAGTTGTTGTTGTTGCTTAAGGGGGGAAAGTACTTTTCGAAACTCGATCTTAAAAATGCTTACCACCAGATCAGGCTGCATGAGGATTCCAGGGAGCTTACAGCTTACATCACCATAGAAGGGACTTTCCGATTTACGAGAATGCCATTTGGGCTAACCTCGGCCACCAGCATATTCCAAAGGATCATGGCGGAGTTTTTCAGGGGTGTGGAAAACGTAAAGTTTTTCCAAGACAATATTCTTGTCTTCGGGGAGTCCATTCAGGAACACAATAACATCTTGAGGTTGGTGTTGGGTAGGCTTAAAGGGGCGTACCTTACCTTAAGGAAGGAGAAATGAAAGTTTCTTGTAGAGGAAATAGAATACCTAGGCCACACCATTTCAGGGTAGGGGGTTCGACCAAAAACTGATTTGTTGAAAGCAATCAAGTTGGCACCCATACCATGTGACAAAGATCAGTTAAGGTATTTTATGGGCTTAACTGAATACTATGCCAAATTTGTTCCCAATTTTGCTAACAAAACTGAAGGTCTTAGAATGTTATTGAGAAAGGGGTGCACTTTGCCGTGGGGTTGTGCTCAACAGAGGGCCTTTGATCTGATAAGGAGAGATATTTGTGAAGCCGGAATTATTGCACCTTTTAATACTCAACTTAAGACATTCTTAACTGTCGATGCCAGTGCGCATGGCTTGGGGGCTGGTTTGTCCCAGGTGCGTGCCAGCTCAGAAAAAACGGTGGCGTTCGCTTCGCGCTCTTTGACAGATTCCAAAACCAACTATTCTGTCATAGAGTGTGAGACTCTAGCAGCTGCCTGGGCGGTGGAGCATTTTAGGACCTTTTTATGGGGTATTCATTTCTGCTTGCACACAGATCACAAACCCTTGGTAAAAGTTCTGAGTCCAGGTGGTGCTGGGAAGGGATCAGCTAGACTGGCAAGATTTGCGTCCAGACTGCAAGAGTATCACTACAATGTTGCCCACATTCCAGGTTGGAGGAATGCTCAAGCCGACTGTCTTTCCCGTTTGACTGTGGAGCGCTCTGTGGATAAAGATCAGTGTGAGTCAGCTGTGGATCAGGAAGGAGCTGTGGTTTCATTAGGTGATGTAGAAGAGTGTGGGGGGAGGCTCGTTCCCTGATGAATTGCGGTTGTGCATGGATCAGGATATGGCCTTGAAGAAGGTCATAGAAATGGTAATACAGGGAGAGTGCAGGGAGAGCACTGTTTCTCCTTCAGTGAGACTTTTTGTGAAGGTGCTCGAGGAATTAACCTTAAGTGATGCCAAAGCTTGTACCACCTAAGGGTTTGCGGGGCAAAATCATTAAATTAGCTCATGAGGGGCACTTAGGTCAAACTATGATGAAGTAAAGAGTGAGGGAGAACTTTTGGTGGCCCTGTATGGATGAGCAGATTATGTCCTGGGTGGTGGAGTGTGCTGTGTGTACGGAGAGTGAAGAGAGGCTAAAGATCGGAGAGCTTACTGCGCAAGAACATATTGAGGACCATGATACTCCTTGGAGCACTGTTTGCTTAGATTTTATAGGGCCTATGCAGATGTTGGAGGAGGGCATGAAGAACGCCATGGTGTTAGTGGATGTCCACTCAAAGTGGTTGGTGGTCAAATTTATGCAGGATGTGACCACTAGGAGTACAGTGGAGATTTTGAAGGAAGTGTTCATGGAGGAGGGCCTGCCTCGTATTCTGGTCACTGACAATGGAACGCAACATGTCTCTCTTGAAATGAAATCTTTCTTGGTCATGTGTGGCATCAGTCACCATCACACTGCACTTTACAATCCACAGGCCAATGGCATGGTCGAGCGGGCCAACCGCTTGGTCAAAGGGATAATCTCCATGGCTCTCCAAAGCGGGAACGATGTTAGGCAATGGTGAAGGATATGGTGTGGGCTCATCGTACCACTGTGCATGGGGTTACTGGTGTTTCTCCTTTCGAAAAAATGTGTGGGAGGAAGGCAGGCTCAAAGTTTAATCCTGTGTGGCTTACTGGTTCTTGTCAGGAAAAACTTACAGAGGAGGTCAACAGAGCAGACAACAAAGGTGTGCGTGCGGGGGACTTGGTCAAGATTAAGCATAGCCGAGTGTGCAAGGGGTTGAACTAAGTTTTGGGGCCCGTTCAAAGTTAAACAAGTATTTGATAACTATGTGATCTTGACCAATGGCAACAAGTGGAACAAACGCAGAGTGGCGTTATATCAGAAAGCTGGAAGGCAAATAAAGGTGTTGGTTCTGACTCTGTCAGTCTGCAAGGGGGGTTGAACAGTTTTATGATGATGTCTGATGATGAGTTGATCACAAGGAGAGTCCACATCAGGAGTGATTGCGTAGAACGTGGGGCACGTGATGCTCATCCTCTTTGTTCGGACAACTGTTCTGCCCCAAACTCTGAGGGCACAGTAGTTCAATATAGTGTCAGAGCATTTCATTCCACCAGACTGCGTAGGCCCCCACGGTACCTTGATGATTACATACAAACTGAGTGAAGGGATCGATTATAAGGGGTTCACTGTCGGGGACTGTGATTATTCTTCCCATTTTTCCTCTTCAAGATTTTTAGAGACCCTGGTCTCCCATTTTCTATATCTCGTTTTCCCTGTTTCCTTCTTTTCATTTTGAGGGGTTGTTGTTGGGTAGAAGGGGGGGTATAGTACTGGGTTTCATGTTACATTGTGAGGTCCTCACCTCTTGTCATTTGGAATGTATGGAGTGCAGGATTCTGCCCGAGTCAGTTGCTCCGTGGCTGGCGAGGGAAGAATCACGCCACGTCTGATGCCTTGAAATAAACGTTTCCTGCTAGTTAAACGTGTGTGTGGTGCCGTCACTTCGGCATATTGGAATGCGAGGGATGTAAAAGATTCTCTGCCCTGGCCTTCACGCTCTAGGAAGTAGTCATAATAAAGCATTTACAGATGTAATGGTGTATTCACCATTGGCAGCCGCCACATAGTGAAAGTGAGGGGGCGGGAGAAGGGCTAGATGGGAGGGAACTGAGGGTAAAAATAAAATAGAAAAAAAAACGGACAGGAGATATACGGAAGTGACGGGGGTAATCAGACTAGTTTTTATGGGCCGCGTATCCTGGTGTTGTTCCTCTGTTAGTCCGTGGGTACAGCAGGATATGAAGTCAGTGTGGGCTGTCAAAGCAGTGTCTGAGAGGGTCTCCGGAGCACCTTCCAAGGATAGTAAGCACTGTGTAAATATCAATGCCAATATAGGGATTAAGCCTCAATATTAGTGCAACGTCCTGATAGGAGGGGTGTGTCAGTCCCATGTGGGTGCACACAACAGTCCATGCTCAACCCTGTGCCAACCAGCGGCACTCCTCTTTAACCCCCGCCTCCCCCGCCCCTGCAGATCCCAGTGGCACCTGGAACTTCTGCTCGTATGTTTTCATTGTGTCAGTCATGTTCACAAAACCCCCTTGATGTGAATGTTCACCTCATTACGTCATTATCACGACTTTGCAGTGCTAGGATAGAAAATATGGGTTCTGTGCTGAAGTGCGCACGCTTTACAGTGGATCCACTTCTATCGACCGACAGTCAGGTCTTACGACAGACTCCATGAAGTCCTTGGTGTGTTCAAGAGAACTCCTGCCTCACTTCCTGACACTGCCTGCAGACTGCGGTCTTGGGCACTGGGAGTTTGTGTAGGTGTGGGCGTGTGATCGCCAGGCTGTGTATGGATTATAATGGGCTCGTGTGGTGACGTATGTGTCGGTGGGACATACACCTCCAAAGGCTGAGCTGATGAGGGTGTGGCATCAGGCAGTATGAGTAAGAAGGTGCGGGCTGCTGCTCTGCAGATGTTGCATTGAACCGGCTGTGGCCGGAGGAAGTTTGTCTAGACAAAGTTACAAAGAATGAGAAATGAAGTAAGAAAGACAAAACACAGGAGCGAGAATGAGGAAGGTGGAATAAAGAAGAGGCAATCAAATAAGGAAGGCTGAAAGAAAGAGGAAGAAATGAAGAATACCGGAGGTAAAGTGGCAGACAATATGAAGGAAGGGAAAGAAAAGAAAGGAGAAAGTACACAAACGCATATAAGAAAATAATAAATGCATCGAAGATGAAGAATGGAAGAGCGGAATATTGAAGAAGAGGAATAACCGAAGGAGGAGAAGGGTGGTGAAAGCAGCAGGAATAAAGGAAAATGGGGACAGAGAAAGGGCAGGGCTAGGACAAAGAGTGCAAGGATGAAAACATTAATAAAGGGAGGGAGGAGCAGAGGATGGAAGCAAAGAGGGAAGAAACAAGCAGAAAAAGACAAAACAGAGGGCAGAAAAGTTACCGGAAAAGGCAAAATTGAAGGCAGAACAAAAGAGCAGAAGAGGACGAAACAAAGGGCAGAAAAACAAGCAGAAAAGGCAAAACAGAGGGCCGAGAAATGAGCAGAAAAGGGGAAACCGAGGGCAGGAAAATGAGCAGAAAATGCAACACAGATGGCACTCAGACACACACATACCTGCTGACCATGTAATGAGTGATGTAATATGTGAGTTAATAAGCAGTGCATTGGGGGGTGTAAGCTATAGTTAGCTCAGGTAACTATAACTGTTGAATTTCACTGGTTTTGTACGAGTGAAATCTGAGCCTAACTATAACGTCCCTGTAACCTTTGTTTTTTTCACTGAATATATATATATATATACACACACGAAACCATAGAAATTCAGCTGTTATAGTTAGAGGTATCTCAACTATAACTCATGCCCTAAGGTAACTATAACTCGCACCCCTGCCTTGCACAGTTTCATCATCAATAATTTTACAGAAAATGTTGCACTGATATCAATGATGTGATAGAAGATGTCATGAGTGTTGTAATATTTGGGGTAGTTAGCAGTGCATGGTGAGGGTGCAAGTTATAGTTACCTTAGGGCACGTTTCAAATTTCTTTGGTATTGTGTGCGTAAATTCTGAACCTAACTATAACGTCCCTGTAACCTTTGTTTTTTTAGTGAATTTTCAAGGTTTTTTAAATGCTATTTCCTAACTATAACGTCCCTGTAACTTTTGTTTTTTCCAGTGAATTTCTTTGTTTTTTTAACTCTGTGGGGGTAGTCCACAGGGCTTGGCCCTGACCAGCCCCCCCATATAGCCAACCCCCCAAAGGCAGCCAATATGGGTGGGTAGCCACGCGGCCCCCTGCCCAGGCTGATTTCAGCCCCAGGGACCCCATCCCCCAGGGTCTGCCATAATTTTTGAGGGGGGTTCACAGCCCCCTTCCCGGGCCGTATCTCGGCCCTGGGTACTCCATCTCCCGGGACCTGGCCTTATTGTAAATGGGGAAGGGGGCATGCAGCCCCACTCCCCGTGCTGATTTCTGGCCCTGGGGAGCCCATCTCCCAGAGCCTGGCCATATTTAGAAGCAGAGGGGGACATGTGGCCGTATTTCGGCCCCGTGGACCCCATCTCCCGGGGCCCGGCTCTATTGCAATTGAGGAGAGGGCACGCAGCCCCCTGGCCAGGCCGATATCTGGCCCTTAGGACCCCATCACCTGGGGCTCGGCCATATTTATAAGCAGGAGGGGGGCATAATATATTTTTCCTGTTATATAATCGCCTGTCAGGAGGTAATGACTTTAGAATTTATTATTATATTATAGAATACTTTTTGATATCAAATGCGATACAATGCAGGGAAACATATAAAAGAATGATGTATAGAAATATACATTTTTGTGGTTATTTTTTGATAAGAGAAATACTGACGTTATTACATTGTGTCCACTTGGGCTGAATAATGATCCACATTTAACTATTTTGAATGCTGTGCAACATATTTGTATATTTTGTTTTGATTTGCAATTATTTGTGACTATTATTAGAATGCACACGTTTCCTTAAAGCATAATTTACCAACAAAATGTAAGACAATAGGATTTGAAATGCTGTATGCATTATCTTGGATATATGCATTATCTTGGATATATGCTTTACATGTATCTGCTCCACTCCAAGATGGCTAACACTTTACTTGTATTGCATAGGCATACGTAGGTGTTGTCCTTTTTTGTTGAGCACAATCACTATAATATTGTTTGCTTGAACCTTTACCACTCATGACCGGTGAGAAAGGCCATGGGGCCGAAACGTGTTGGGTGGAAGATGCTTGAATAAATCATCTGCTCTTGAAGTGTGTCTGTCGCTGTTCCTTGACCAAAGGAATGTATATGCACAACACAATTGATGGCTATGCCAAATAGTCCACACATCCAAAGTGTGGTCTCCGTGAGCTACAGTGAGCAGCAGACTGTCCCAAAAGTGGTGCTCACTTGGTACCAACACCCTGCCACCTTGGGTGTGTGTTCCGTCCTGGGCAGGTCCCAGTCAGGTAGCTAAAGAAAAAAAGAATAGGTACCGAAGCACACGAGCAAAGTCTTGTCAAGTTTGTAGAGAAGATGATATAGGCAAATTAAGAGTCAATGAAGAGTTTCTTTACAGAGGAATCCATGACAGGAATCCTTGACCGTTTATTTTCATTCCAATGAGCTTCATGTAACACACATATGTCCACCCAAACAGGCAGCCTAAAAGTGTTTCGTCTTGCAAAAGACTTTCTCAAGGCTGAAGGTAAAGGTATTTAACACGGATGGTAAGGTACGACAGGCAACGGGGTAAAGCAGTAGTCCCTCTATGTGCATGTGGCTCTCCCAGTTCAGTCGAACTGTAAATATTGTGAGGCCCTGATAAGCTTCTGTATCATGAGTTAGTTTCTCCAAGCAGGTCTCTACCGTTCACATTGAGAATGCTGCAGCTCGAGTAGAAAATCTACTTGAGCAGCAGAAAGAAGCAGCACCCTCTGGCACGTGGTGCCGTTTCAGGGGAAAACCCTCCCGGCACTAAAAATCAGCGTGAGCAGCACGACATGCTGAAATTCCATCACTCATGGAACTCAGTGAAATCTTGAAGAGTTTTTATGTAACTTCGCAGAATAAAACTCTGTGAGTTACACCAACCCCTAAATATCAATGATACAATAGAAGATGTCATGAGTGATGTAATATGTGGGGTAATTAGCAGTGCCTTTGCGTGGGCACAAGTTAAAGTTACTTGAGATAACTCTAAATATAACTGCTGAATTTCTATGGTTTTGTGTGTGTAAAATGTGAACCTAACTATAACGTCTCTGTAACCTTTGGTTTATTCAGTGATTATATATAAGAACCTCAATTATTATTTACATATAAATTTTTATTTTTAAGACAAAATATATATGTTTAAAAATGTTAAAATATACCTTAAATAAACTTTGAAAACATAAATAAAATTACTGAAATGTGTTACATGTCTTTATTCTACAAATATACGTAATTAATAATATTATTTATTAAAAACATAAAATAAACTGTTTTACTTATATGTATAAGCACAAACAGTACTAATTAAATAACAGAAACTATTTATTCTACAGGCAAATACAATGTTTCACACAAACATTTAAAAATGAAATAATCATACTCCATCATAAACCATTTTTAAGAAAGTGTTGGACACTAAAGGGGTGACATTTACTCTTCCCACTCCAATCTAAACCAATTTGGGGAAGGTATTGGACACTAAAAGGGTGACATTTACTATTCTGACTCCACTCTATACCAAGCTGGGAAAAGTGTTGGTTACTAAAGGGTGACATTTACTATTCCCACTCAAGTCTATACCAAGTTGGGAAAGGTGTTGGACACTAAAAGGGTGAAATTTACTTCCCCACTCCAATCTATACCAAGTTGGGGTATGTGTTGGACACTAAAAGGGAAACATTTACTACTCCCACCCCAATTTATACCAATTTGGAGAAGGTGTTGGATACTAAAGGGGTGAGATTTACTATTTCTACTTCATTCTAAGCCTATTTGAAGAAGTTGTTGGATGCTAAAGAGGCGAAATTTACTTTTTCCGCTGCAATCTGAAACATATTATACAAGGTAATACAAATGAAACATTTTATATACACATTACTCCATTACACACACTTTTTTTAACTGTAAAATAAACTAAAATGTAATCTAAAAACACACTAACCAAAACTACAAATCTATTTATTCATATTTAAACATTAACATATAAAAAATATGTTTATTGCTATAAATTATTAATATATTTTTTAAATATTTACTACCATTCCTAAACTTTAAATAATAAAATATAAAAAATATAACCTAAAATTAACAATCATAAGATAAAAAATAAATTATAAACTTTAAAGCATTTATATAACAAAAATTCAGATTATTTTACTTTATTAAAATAAATGTTTATACATTTTTAAATTTTTCTATATCTTTATAATTTAAATATATTATACAATACAATTTATTAACAAATATTAATGCTACAAAATACATGTAAAAAAAATTAAAATATTAATTCGTATATCATTAAATAATTAACATAAAATGTACTTTAAAATATACTCTTTTTGAAAATCTCACCCCCTTATCCTCTAAAACCCAATATCCTGTTACTAAAAATAATTATAAAACCATCATTTATAAACATTAATAGAACTAAAAATACAACTTTCAGCAATTTCATAAGTAATAAATTATGTTACTAAAAACACAATAAACTACTTGCTTACAAGCGATATTACATACAACTATATTTTCTAAATCGATATTTGTACAAGGATATTAAAACCAACACTTAAAACTATATTTTACCTCCGATATTCCTGCCGGCAATATTATTGACATCCCAATATTCTTGTTACAATATTTTTGTATCACAATATTTTTTTTCCAATATTTTGTCAAAATACCCCTAAGTTCACATACCATTTACAGACCCAAAGTCTAAAAATGCTCAAATTTGATTAAAACACAGAGATTTTCCCGACTCATGGACCAAAAGCTGTCTACTTTTATGGCTGCAACTTGAAGAAAAATGTTGCAGCCATCGGCACAAGACACAGAGATTCATGTGCATGGACCCCTTATCTTGAAAAATAAAAATGAAGGAGCCAAAACTAGGATGCAAGGGGTTAAATTATTGCAGCAATGTAAATCACATTGAAGAGACCTCATGACTATTAGGACTGTTATTAACCTGTTTAAAGTAATTATAACATGCATACTATGAGGCAGTTTTTCTCATGCCTGTGTTGCTGTTCTATGGTAATAAACTGTAGTTTGACCTTTGCACTGTATTAATAAATGCACAAATGTGTGTTTATTATTATAGTTGCTTTATGTAATATGTGTCATTGTGCCACATTTATTTTTATCACCATGGCATGAAAATAAACACATATATTCACTGACAGTTGCTGCAAACAAAATATAAGTGGTACATAGGCCCTTTAGCCAGGAAGCAGCCTACAAGAAATGTAGCAAATCCTTAAAGAACCATCACTTTTGTTAAACATGGTCTGTACTCGTACTACTGCAATCCTTCGCCTGCAGCCTGGATCCCTACTTTCATATGAATCTACTCTACAAAAAAGAGGGACTGCTAATTTCCCTGGACACACTTCTTGGTGGTCACACAGGCTCTGCAGAAGGGAGGAAGGGTTCCACATTTTGGATTCTGGTAGTAAGGTGCATTGTGGGATTGTTTACAATAGAGCAAGCAGGAACTGTTGCAAACGTGGATAGGGTTGCCCCTGGGAACTTTTACCCCAGTGGTTGGGGGGAAGCCACGAGTCACCTCCACCCACTAGCTAGTTCCAATCATAAACGTGGCACACCAAGGCATCCTCCTCAGAACACTTACTGGACCCGTAGAAGAACAGAGGAACAGCACCTGCTGTTGAGACCTGTGAGGAGGCCTAAAGGGCTTGACCTATTTCCACTTGTACCCAGAACACAGAAGTGGATTCAATTTGCTGACCTCCTGTGTGGCTGCAGGGACACAACAATTTGCAAGAGGGCTTGCCCCTGAAATCCCAAGCTGATCAGTAGCAACTGGACCTGGGCTCTGCTGGTGGCCTTTGCTACAGTGAAGCTTGATCTCCAAGTGTTCCTGAGGTCCTGGGACCCTTGTCTTTGTCTAATTGGACTTATCCTAACCACTCTGAAAAGTTGGGACTTGGAATATTTTTGGACTTCCAGACCTCTGTAGGACCAGGACCAACTACCCAAGCCAATGCGCTTAAGGCACTATGTCCGTAGGCCGAGGAAACAAGTTTCTCCCACTTGGAGCTTCTCTGCTGCAGCAATTCCTGTTGCTGCTGGCCCTTGCTGAGATGCAGCCTTGTGGAACTCATCATCAGATACAGCCTGCACCCTTTTCCCGCTGGAGGATTATGCACTCCGAAATAGAGAATGAGGGCCTTATTCTGAGTTTGGCGGTCTCCCAACGGACAGTGCAACTGTAAGGGCCCCCTTTGTTGCCATTTTGCCACTGTTTTCATGGTAGGTTCCCCGCCATGAAAAGGGCAGTGAAATGACAACTCGGAATATGCTCGGTGGTGCCCACTGCGGCACCGCCAGCATATTCCTGCCAGTGAAAGACCACCGGCCCAGCAGGATCCTTGATCCCAGCGGTGCCGGCGGTCTCATGGGGGTCCACCCGCTGTAGTCGTAATACTGCAGGTAGTCCCGTAGTGTGGCGGTTGTCCGACTGCCACCACATGTACGGCAGTCCTATGGACCACTGTACTCGTACTTAGGGACTTAGAATGTAGAAATCCTGACTCGGGGCGTGTGGCTTGAGAGCCCAGCTTCATTAGAGTAGAGTACCAGTGGCTGAATGCACCACCATCTTTGTATTGTGCAGACGTCCGAAGTACTTTGCGGATGGCGGAGAGCCAGCTGGAAAGACGGCACGGATGGTGCGGCCTCAGAGGGTTCCGAAGGAGTGAGACCGGTGGACATGGTCTTCGGACACCCCTGAATGTCATGCAGGCCTCCTGGGAGGATGCAGATGAATGAGTGTGGGTGCGGCCATTGGTACTGGAGGTGCTCGTGATGCAGGTTGGCGGGGACGGGCAAGCACTAACTCTGGCATGCTGCCGGGACTGTGCCGAGATACGTGTGTATCAATGGGAAAATTGATGCACTGACATTGAGGATCGATGTGATCAAGGAGAGGCTGGAGAAACATGATCAGTGTCTCCCTTCAGCCAAACAACGGATCTCTGACTTGGATATGTGCTGACAGATGTGGTCAAAACACAGAAAGATGTGGTGGCTGATATCGATAAAGTGAAGAGGAAAATTGAGGATGTTGAGGCGTGCTCTCACAGGACCAATGTGCACATTGTTGGAGTGCCCGTGCCATAACAATGGGGAAACATCAAAATGTATGTAGAAAATCTACTCAATGAGGTGTTCAGCTGAGCCAACCTGCTCCAGTGTTTCTGGTTGAGAGGTCCACAGCACCTTGGGCCCCCGGCCAATTCCTGGCACCCCACCCGACCATACTGGCCAAATTCCTTAATTACAGAGATCGGAACACCATACTAATATTGGCTAGGGACATGAAGGACATCCCACACCAGGGAACCCATCTAGCATTCTACCCTGACACATAGGCTGTGCAGGGGGCATGCCGTAGATTTGAGCCCATAACAAAAAGACGGCATGAGATTGATGATGCAGCATACACTATGCTATACTCGGCAAGACTTCACTTCACCCTGAGCAGAAAAGTGAATCACATATCTAACCACCAGATGGGTGGTTTTCTTAATAAACATTCCAAGCAACGTACCAAGGACCGCCAAGGCACAGACCGCAGCCCTAATCAGAGCCTCGGTGATAAGGAGTAACACTTGAGTACTGTTTACACAAAGGCTCTGCAATTGGGTGATGAAGACATGTAGGCCGAGAGGTTGGGCCTCCACGTGTGGAGGCCATAGGTTGGATAAAGGTATCAGTCAGCTATGGGTGTGATATAATATCAACTATATGCTGGCCACAGTTGGGGAAGATGGAACGTGAATTCAATGCTCTTTCAGTGCCGCTTACGAAGGTACCCAAATGGGTCAGCATGAAATAGCCATACCATAGTGTAGCTGGCATGGGCAGAGAGTATACAATTGATCGGCCGGAGGGCATGACTCATCTCGTAGTGGCACTCAGCACCAAGCATATTATCTCTGGCCACCCCCTAAGCGGAATCGCTTGTTTGCATACACGCAAGGGGGCGAGGGGGCAGTTGTTGAGTTAAGGTTGGTGAAAGGATACAAAAAGGATGATTGTTGGGAAATTGTGATCCAGCATTGGTCGGTTGGGAATGATTAAAAGGAGAAAATGTATATCACAGTGTTCCGTGCAGCAGGGCACCATGATCAGAAGTGGGGAACACCACACAGTCTTCAAAGGCACAATAAGCTGCCATGTGTAGAGGTGAGCAACAACAATTAGACTGATGACTTGAAACGTGAGGAGACTTAATGACACGAGAAAGACACAAAGTGCCTTATTTATGAGGCCCCTTGCGCTGCCAGAACGTCACGTTATGTGACGTACGTGACATTCCGTGGCGCAGGAGCCTGCTCCATTTTTACGAGGCAGCACTAAGCCATTTTTTTTGGCTTAATGCTGCCTCGTAAATATCATTCCCTTTCTCGCCTTTAAAACAGTTTCCTGCGTTAAGGGGATGTGCAATGGGTGTTGCTGGGGGAATTCCCAGCAACATCCATGGCTTTTTGACACTGCCCCAGATGTACGAGAAATCGTAAATCTGAGGCAGTGCCAGAAACTTACACCTCCTCAGGGGAGGCGTATGAGAGGCACAACGAGGAGAAATATCTTTATTTTTCCTTGTTTTTCCTTTTTCTATGTGTACTGCATTCTGCAGTACACATAGAAAGAGGAAACGCCTCTTGTGATTGTTTTTGTGCAGGAAGGTTTCCCTTCCTGCACAAAAATAATCATCCCCGCAACGCAGGCACACTTGCACCATGGTGCAAAGGTGCCTGCATTGGCGCACGGCAGTAGGACAAGAATGCGCCGTATATGATAGATACAGCGCATTCCTGTCCTTTTCTTTTGCCGTAGGGCAGGTCAGCAGGAAGGCCTGCGTCACAGTCCTATGGCAAAACCTCATAAATGCGGCCCAACATATATTAGTGTATGCTATTAAGCACCAAATAGATGTGCTTTTACTGCAAGAGACACACTTAGTTAATGAGAGGCGTGATAGGGTGACCAGACGTTGAGGACCACATAGATATTCTGCGTGGTACTCTGACTTATCCAGAGGGGTAACACGCTCTTTTGAAGAGGCATCACCTAGCAATACAGTGATGCCATTGTTGATCCAGAGGATTGCTATTTCATAATCCAAGGCATACTGAACCAGACCCCTGTTCCCATAGTGAACACCTTGGGCCCAAACGACGATGATCTGCACAAGGTTTTCTCAAAATGTAAAACATTGACACCCCTAATGAGTACATGGGGAGGGGAACCACAATGTCACCCTCAACGGCACACTTGATAGGGCTAACATTATAGTTGGGCAACAGAGGGGGATGAGAACAGCACTAACTGGGATTATGCAGCACCATTATCTGCTAGATACATGGAGATCTATTTCTAATGACAAGTGCAAATGCACCTTCCACTCAGTGGTCCATGCCTCTTCTTCTAGGCTAGATCACTGATTAGGCTCAAGGGATGTAGCGGTTTGGACTGAGTGAACTGAGCATCTGCCCCGCACTTACTCCGATCACTCCAGTTGGTTTTGACACTCTACTTTCCTGCCCAACCTCAGAAATATAATGGCTGAAGATTCGAACCCCTCATGTTGCTATACAGTGTTTCAGGAAGGAGATACTGACTTTGAAACTCCGTGCAGGAACAGAGGGTGGTTTGGGAGGCCTTAAAGGTGGTGGTAATGGTTGAGTGCATTGCTAAAGGGCATGGGATTTTAAAATCTATCCGGGGCAAATTGGACAAACTGGAACTTGAGCTCCAGGTGCTAGAAAGTAACTATAGAGCTGATCCGGACCCCGCCACGCAAACGCGTATTCAGCAAACAGTGAGCGTGAGGTACATTACCTGGAGCTGTATGCAGCTGCAAGGATATATGGTGAGGGTGAGTGCCCTGGGCACACACTGGCATGCCTTATGAGACCTAAATGGGCAGTGAAATATATTGTCTCGATCGAAATGGATGAAGGAAACACTTTACATTGCTCATCAGAGGTCCTCTTGGCATTCACAAACTACTACACCAGACATTATGAGCTACACGACACGAAACAGACAGACGAAATCCACCATTACCTGGAGGTAACTACATTAGCATGGTTAAGAGAGGGAGACTCAGCTGAGAGGGAGGTATTGTGCTCCCCCATCACAGAGAAAGACATTAAAAAGCTGTTGCGGAGTTGAAAACTGGGAAAGCACAAGGCAGCGATTGTTTGACCAGTGAATTCTATAGAGAATAAAGTAACTTACCTACTTCCCTCCTGCAGATATGTATGAAGAGGCAATTCTGAAGGGAAAATTGGCAATTACATTATGAGATTCAATAGTAATCACGCTTCTAAAGCCAGGTAAACCTCTGCAGTTATGCGAGTCACACAGGCCGCTATCCCTAATAAGCGTTGATAATAAGATATTGGCTAAAAAACTTGCAGCTAGACTAATCCCTTTATTGCACAGGCTGATTCTGACGGAGCAGTCGGGTTTCATACCCAGTCATTCAACGAAGACAACTTGAGAACTCTCTTCGCGGTGGCACATTAGTTAGACCCTAAGAGTAAAATGGTGGCAGTCT
The DNA here is from genome assembly GCA_963921515.1 of Calotriton arnoldi. NCBI lineage: Eukaryota > Metazoa > Chordata > Amphibia > Caudata > Salamandridae > Calotriton > Calotriton arnoldi. The sequence continues at coordinate 1,588,554 of CAWUFW010004186.1, read as the reverse complement.
TTCTAGATGCCACGAAAGCGTTTGACTCAATTTATTGCCCATTTTTGATGGTGACGCTCAGTAGACTGGGACTGGGGAAAGCGATGACGCGCTGGATTGGGCATATATGCGCACCCAGTTGTGCGACTATGAGTGCAACTACGAGTCAGTGGTCTAATCTCCCACCCTATTGCAATTCAGCGAGGGACGCGACTGGGGTACCCCCGTTGCCTTTGATCTATATGTTGGCAATCAAACTCTTCACCTTCTTATTATGCGAATTTCATGGACACAGGGGCGTACAGTTTAGCACACGCTGGCTGTGGATATCCCTATATGCAGGAAATATTTTATTAATAGTTTAAAAACCCAGACGTGAATCTACACCCAATAATAGATGAAAGTGTGACATTCGGAGACTAGTGTGGCTTGACCTTTAATTGGTCAAAATCCATTATGATGCCACTAACAACTGGCACTATGAGGCCGACATTAGTGTATCCACTGCAGGGGCAGGAAACCCTGGTCAAATATCTGGGAGTGTACTGTCATTGAGAGCTGTCTGTTGTCATCAGCGAGAGTTACGGCAGAACCGTGGATAAAATGTCTACTATAACATAGGGGCTGATTCACAGAACTAATCTGAGATAAAATCCTAAACTTACTACTTTTGGTATTCACAGAAGGCATTTAGTAGTAGTAAAGTTAGGACTCCTAACTTTACTACTACTAAATGCCTTCTGTGAATACCAAAAGTAGTAAGTTTAGGATTTTATCTCAGATTAGTTCTGTGAATCGGCCCCATAGATACATGGACAAAACTGCCCTTAACTAAGGCAGGTAATATTGGCTTAATGAAAATGATTATTCTGCTGGCAGTAGTTGGGAAACTATTAGGTATATGGCGTTGTGACATCCTTGACGACTGTGTGACTACATGGGCACGGCCCCTTCTTCCTCCCATGTTGCCTTCGGTGATTCCCAAATAATAGGGAATCAAGATTGATGATTGCTCTATTTGATTGGGCAAGTATGCCAGTTATTGCATGTAATCAGTGTTCCATGTTTATCTGTCCCCCTTGAATAAAGAGGTAGACAGGAAATCAGTTTCCAGGGCAACATTTTTGTCCTGTTGAAAGCCATGGACCCCATGGGGCCATCTTTTTACAGGCTGAAATATGTCACCAGATTTATAGGTTAACGGGCATCATTCCCCCATTTCTACCCCAACATTTGTTTTTTTAATCATACCTCAACAACCACTAATAAAGTCATACCTTGCTTGTTCAAGGTATTTTTACTCTAAAAAATATCCTGGCTGGTATGTATATTTCACGTGCTTCCTGGAATATAGTCGAGCCCATCCTGGTTTTTAGGGACCAGGATGAGACCCGATCGTGAAGCATGTCACTAGAGTGGGTGAGGGTCTAACAAAAAAAACCAAGCATTGGCATAGCCAATAGGTCTCGCCTTTGGGACCTTATAAGTGCTTAGTCATGCAACAGTTGATGTTGTTGCACCAAGGATATTGTGCTGCATAACTAAATACTTATAAGGTCCCAAAAGCGAGACCTATTGGCTATGCCAATGCTTGTTCTGATATAACATCACATCGTTTTGTTGAAAGCCCGAGCCTCTGCCGAATCTAACTCTCTCTGGAAATGCATAAGCTGAACATCTTTCCCTCCTTGATAAAATTGGGACATTGGAAAAATGTTTCCATATTGTCACTGCCCTTCCAAAATCACCACCACCAAAAATGTTTTTCAAACTAGTATGATCTTTTTTAGAGAACATAAAGTGTTCAGATACTTGGTTCCACTATTATCACAATTCTGTCCAAAAAGTCAACTTTTTTGCCTCAGCCTCTGGATCTTTTGAAGCTGATTTAGAAATTGTAGGATTTAGACAGATCAACACAGATCTATGAGGTTTGGTTGAAATGGCAGAGTTACCGCTGTCGAATAGACAGAAATCTTTGTGCACCCAACATTTCAAAAGTTCTAAATGAGCTGGCACCACTCACACCAACCAAATCCAATAACTTATATTGACAGCTTTTCAACGCACAATCCAAAGTTGTATTTATTGTCGTTCCAATTTAAAGAAAGTTTGGCTCAGTGCCAGGTACAAGCTTAATCTCATGCAGCTAAGTGACATTCCGAACTGATAAGACTTCTTCTGTCTCTTTTCAATATGCTTTCTTACACTCTCTTTAATGAATTCCAGCAGATGAGACCAGTCACCGGTACTTAGACCTTGGTTGATGTATTCTCTGATTATCAGCTACTTCGAAGCGCTTCTGTGTGAGAAAGTGTGGCACAATAAGGATAGTCGAGCAGGACCGGACTGTCCTCTGTGCCTGGCGATGGTCCGTAGAATGCTGCTGCCGTCTCACGTGAAATTCAGGCTGTTACCCTACTCAGCGATGCACATATTATCGGCCTCGGGCAGATGAAACAATAAGCTGACCCCCCACCATTCAACCCTGTGAACTGCACGTTGCTGCACACTGATGACTGCAGGGGGCGCCTTGGCCCACTGAGCAATATATTTTTAAAAAGTGTTCATTTCAGGTGTACATATGCGCCTCTTACACATAAATGTACAGTAAAAAGTCACTGTAATGTTGATTGCTATTTTTTCTTAACACAATACATTCTCTCTAAGAACATAATTCAGCAACCAATTATGGTTAAGATGCAGTGTATTCCGATACAGTTTTTAAAATGCTGCTTCCCTTTGCATGATGTAGTAGCCTGCTGCAGCATAGAAGACAACTTGTAAAGGAAAGTATACATTCCACTTGTTTGCCCAAAAGCTAATCTATTCATCTATCTATACGCACCCACACGCGCGCGTCAGGCGCAGGCTATGCAAAACACCCAAGCTGCACTAATGGTGTAATGTTTAAAGAGTATGCGGGGCCAGCCTCGGACGCGTTTCATGTGGTGATGGCGGTCCAATTGGAATGCTAGTGGTGCTCATTAATCGGAGAGCGCGATCAATATTCTTTAAAGCCAGAATCCATTTGTTTACATTTGCGGTGGCAGGAAGCCAGCAACAGTAAAATTCCATTATTTTGCTTCTACAAACGGCAGTGTGCAGATAGCCTCAAAATGGCAGCACAGAGAGGAGCCGCGGCCAAACATCCGTCTTCTAATGAGGTCTCTGACCTATTGGCTTTTTTTTCTTTGTTATACAGTTTTGCTGCCAAATGAGCTGCACACATTACAAATCGATCTGTTCATTCACGTCTCGCTGACCCTACCACCATGGTGAAAAGGAAAGTGAAACACGAGAGAATTCACTCCACAGTTATCTACTCAAAAACTTCAGAGTAGGTTTGCAAGGAAAATAGTAAGGTATTGTGTAACGCAGCAGAGCAAAAGTAAAAAAAAAAAAAATCATGAAACTGAGCGCGGTGTCCCTGAAGCGGGCAGCGCACTCAAAAAACATTTAAACTGAGCCCGGTGTCCCAAAAGCGGGCACCGCACTCAGGATCCAAATACAAACAAGCGCTAAAAGACAAACGCGGCCCCGCGGCCGCGAAAGTTAACACTGAGGGCGCCACTTAAAGGGGTTTCAGTGGCACGATTCCCTCGCGGGAGCGAGCAGGGGCACCATCTGGTTGAAAGTCAATTACAAACAGATGTCGCCAAAGCTCGCTCCCGCAAGGGAATCGCCAAACGTGCATGCGTTGCCATTGCTTTTTACTTACATTGAAAGCAATGCAATGCGTGCACGTTTTGGGGCGAAAAATCGAATCGATTACAAGAGGTCTCCTCCTAAGCAGCGCATGCGCGCTGCGTAGGCTAGACCTAAAAAAATTGTTTCCAGTGAAGAGGGCGATACACTAAAAAAATCTAACTCTGTTAGAAATATTTGTTGGGTGTGGAATACCGATTAGTGTGTGTTGATGATACAATAGGGGGAAAGTATCCCTACCCTAAAAAATGTTTTCTCTCTCCCTCCCTGGGGGACAGTTTGCTGGTCTGCCTACTAAGCCGCAGTCCGTGCAGGTAACAGCGGTGGGGCCGTGGGGCCATGTAAGGGGGGATTCTGAGGGACGATTCAGAGGGAAAATTAAATAAATAATTAATTTTCCCTCTGCATCGTCCCTTGTAATCCACCCTTACACGGCCCCACCGCTGTTACCTGCACGGACCGCAGAATCCTAATCACACAGTGTGATTAGGATTCTGCATCGACTGCAATACCTGTTTCAGAAAATTCCTGCACCCCTTAATAAGGCATTTTTTGACCATCTTCAGTCAGTAACGATAAAGCTAGCATGGGTTAGAAAGCTAACCTCGAATAACCTTGAATACTATACAAAGGCCATATAGGCACAATGAGTTCGCTGCACCGTATTTTGAGGTATACTATTTAACAGCACAGGAACAATTCACTTCACATTGTTTCCATAATTTTTGACAGGTCCCGCATAGAGGGCTGGAGAGGGTGCTTTTGAGCCCCAGTGAACTAAACACAGTGCTAATGAAAGACTAATGAAGACCCAAATACGAAATACACACGGTCAATTGCACAGTATGGGCGTGGCACAGGTTAGTGAACATATGCACTCTGGACACTATATACTCCCCACACCTGCCACTAGCTAGGAACTCTAAGCTTGAGATTACATTTGAACCTCTAAGCAGCTGATAGACTGGGGACTCCACACATTGAGGGACTTTTATATAGACAAAGCCTTTATCTCGCAGACAGATTACTTGGAAAGGGGCAGTGCATCACCACTAGATGTGTTCCTTCATTATAGACCGAGAGAGGCGGTTAAAAAGGGATTCCCCACATATCCAAGGGAACCAAACAACTGGTGGCTACTATCAATTGTGGCCGCTGGGCCCACTCAGGGAAGCTAGTCACCCTAATGTATTCTTTAGTGATTATTATTATTATTATTATTATTATTATTATTATTATTATTATTATTATTAATTAACACTTCTTAAGCGCATGGCTACCCTGAGGCATTCCAGCGCTAGCGGCAGAAAACCAGGCGAAGAGAAGTGGCTACCAGTTGAAGTTTTGGAATAGCCAGGTTTTGAGACACTTCCGGAAGGTGAGGTGGAATGTCTCAGAGCGCAGATGCAGTGGGAGGGTGTTCCACAGCTTAGCTGAGTGATGGGCTTAGCTTAGTGATGGGTGATATGATATCAGAACCCAGCTGGACAAAGGCACAGTGGCCGCATGACCTGGGAACAGATATATCAGATGAACAATGGGTTTAATGCTGTGAACTCTCTAAGGAAGTATCTATGAATGACAAGCACAGACTAGCTCATGATGGGTGAGTTTTTTATGATTGGTGTGAGATGGGAGGGAAAAGTGGTGAGATCCTATTTCGTTGCCACCAAGTCCCAAACCAGCATTGTAGGTCTGGGAACTGGTGAGGAGTAAAGGCTCCATGGCCTGCATCTCTTATGCAACTGCAGGGTTTCCGAATGAAAACCCCTGTGACTTGCTGCCTGGTTCATGTTTCCAAACGAGAACCCCTGTGACTTGCTCGTTCATGAATCCTCAGTGTTTCTCTGTTTGTTTTTGGACCATTCCACAATAGGGCATAGGCTTGCTTCCTGACAGTATAGTGTAATGTTGCGGATACCCAGGGCACCCTCCCGCGTATGCCGATGGGACAAAGCTAGTGACATGCAAAGGTTTTTACCTGCCCAAACAAAGATCTTTTCTTCTCACTGCAATGTTTGAAGCATGTGAGGTGGGGGTTGCAGGAGAAGGTTTTGCAAAATGACCAATATCTGCTGGAGAGCTGTCATTTTGAGGGCAGCTATTTGACGTACCTAAGAGAGTCCCTTTGTAGCCCACGATTGCAAGTCATTTCGTATTGTCTGAGGAGTTCTTGGTAATTAATCTTGACATGGATTGGGAGATCCACGTACCTAGACACAAATGCTGGCATTCTTGGACATTATGTTGTATTATTTGGCCTCCGAAGAGCTGTGATTCTATCATTGCTCCGCTCATAACTGTGACAGCTAGGAAATATCTCAACAAGGTGGACTGGACTATGGATTGTCAGCATTCATCTGATGAGCTAAAAAAGAAGGATCCGGGGGGGCGTGGCCAGCAGACAATGGGAATGACCACACGTTAGCGAGGCTCCGAAGACCTCGCCCGCCATCCGTCATATATCCTGAATTAAAACTTGACTCTGAACCCTGATTCCGGTGGACCCTAAGCCCTAGCTGTGGTCTGTGCCTGCTGCCCGCAAATCTAATGGCTGCCGGTGCGGGAAATAGGCGAAAATGTGGCGAGTCGGCTGAGGTGCAGGCATAACAAAATGGCGGCGCAGCGAGTGTGCTGAGGCGGCCGCGGACATCGGAGACCGGAGCTGGCGGTGCTCTACACCTGTACCTGCTGCCCGCCGCGGTGCTTGTGGGCACGTGGCGGCCGAGGACAGCCCACAGGAATAGTGCCCTACTCGAGGTGGAGGAGCGGAGCTGAGATACTGCTCTCCGCCGATGACCGACAGCAACGCGCCGGCCCCTGACGGGAGCAGCGCAGAAGTGCAGCTTTCCCGGGGCCCTGCATCCTGGCGGCGTCCCAGTGCGGCGGCGGTGCTCAATGGAGGCCTGATTTGAGCCCACCTGGCCGAGAGGGGCCCCCGTCGACCCTGGGGTGGAGCCCTGCAGTGAGGACTCCAGAGACAGTCGCGGAGGACGCCCGCAGAAACTCCCGCATCTGGCCAATGAACAGCGGGGGTGCCGCGAACAGAAGGTAGGCGAGACCGCCAGCGGGGCCAGGATTGGGACTGCGGTGACAGCCGACAATGTGATAATAGCGGTCTGAGCTCCCATACCGGCTCCCAGGTTGGTGACTGTGTTCAACTGTTTGTTGGCCCAATATTGTAGGAGATCCTTGGGGGCAACTCCTGGGCCCGCGTGGCAGCCCCTTGCCCCGAGACACCAGCGGGAGAGGAAGGTGCACAGCTCTACTAATATCCAGAAGCAGTGCCCCCATAGCGGGTGAGAAGAGGGGATCCCCGGCACATCGCGTTCCAGTACAATTGGTTAACTCTCCTTCCACGACACCCAGTGCGGTGAGGGTGGGGACAACGGCATCCGTCGCCCACCACCACCCGCAGCTGCCCGGACCGGGAAACCTGACAGGCCGCTGAGGGCACGTGCGCCCCGGGCAGGCGGCAGCGACTACCGTTCTTGGCCCTATCCCTGCATCCTTTCACCTGCCAAGAACAGATAGAGCATGGCGGGGGGAGAGGTACAAAGCCCTCGATGCAGACCAAGCTCGACAAGTTTGCTTGGTCTAAATCAGGTGAAGATCAAGGGGTCCCCCGGCCGAAGGCCCGTGATGAGGCGAGAGCCTTACCCGCCCCACAAGACCTGACACTTCAGGACATCATGGCCGCCATTACTGGAGTGCGTACCTCCCTGGAGACCCGAATCGACGCAATGAATGTAGAGGCCTCGCTCATAAGGGCAGACCTCCGGAAGATGGCCGATAGAGTCAAAGAGGTCGAGGGAGTCACAACGGAACTTGCAAAAGACACCTCCCAACTTAAACAAGAAGTACAGCGGCTCCGGGAGGCCCAAGCCAAGATGGAGGTGCAACTGGATGACTATGAAGGGCGCGCGCGCCGAAACAACGTGCGCATCCTGGGGGTCCCGGAGCGGGCTGAGGGCCCGGCTACTGATCTCTTCGTCGAGGACTTAACCTCCAATCACCTAAAACCAAAGGGACTATCCAACTACTTCTCGATTGAACAGGCTCATCGAATCCCGGGGGGGGAGACCTAAGCCCGGGGCTCCCCCCAGACCGATAATAGCAAGGGTCTTTAACTTCCAGGATCGAGATATTATTCTCCCGACTGCGCGCTCCTACCCGCCACTCACTATAGAGAACAGTACCATCACCATCTTCCCAGACTTCACCACGAAAGTCCAAAATCAGAGGCGCAGCTTTTTATCGGTTAAAAAGGGCACTGAGGGAACGAGACATTAAATAGGCAATGCTTTTCCCAGCAAAGCTGCGTGATGTGGCAGAGGGGAAGACTTGGTTCTTCTCCTCCCCTGAGGACACATGGGACTGGCTTGAAGGGTGGGGTCGAGTGGGAAGATCCACTACCGAGAAACAATCTGGGCTACGACACAGTAAGGTGAAGCCCGCTGGTGGGCCTCGGACTGAATCTGCCTCTACAGACAATGAGCCGCTTCCCGGAAGCTGAGGATCCCTTGGATTTTGACCCACCATCGAGCTGATTACTACAGATAAGTGACTCTGGTTGCGCCTAAGACGTATCCATGTGCGAATGCCAGGGGTCATTAGTTGGAAAGTTTCGTCAGGATACTATTGAACTGTGACATAAGTTGCAATGTGTTTACCCACTGACTTTCTGGGTGGGAGGGGGGACACCTTCTCTAGTGTGCCTGCCAGGTAGCTTACTCTGGGAGGAGGTCCACATTCGTTATGACGCTCGTATATTGAATGATGTTCAGACTAGGGCGGGGGTGGCTGCACACCAGCACCTCTGTAATTGTAGGGGGGGCGACAGGCACTCTGCCTTATTGGGGAGTGGGTAGTTTTAGATCCACTGGCAGGGGAGCAGGGAGGGGGGTGGTGGTGGGGATGTGGGGGGTACTTATGTTTCTTGTTTTCACAGTCCATTGTTTGCATCACTACACCCAGTCACGGTCTTTATCGTCACTCAGGTTCACTATAGTTTCCAGCCGCTACTTAAATTCCGTCTGCCTACATACTGCCCCCTTTCCACTGCCTGGAGGGGGAGGCAAGCGCCTGTCCGGAATGCCGGATGGGCCCATGCCGGGGCTCACATACACTTACCCTTTCCGGTGCCATGGCTAATAACTCTATAGAGACATCACTTTCCGCCCTGACGTGGAACGTCAATGGGCTGGGGGACAAACTGAAGAGAGGCCTCGTGTTGCAATACCTTAAACGCCACGCCCCAGATCTAGTCCTACTACAGGAACCTCATTTGGTGCGCAATAATTGCAAAGCTCTGTCCCGCTGGGGCTACAAACTTCTTGTCCATGCAGGGTATACTTCCGGTTCCAGGGGGACGGGAATATTGGTGAAACGGAATCTTGCACTCACACCGATACGTACATGGGCAGATCCACAGGGCAGGTTTGCGGTGTTGGAGGCTAGCTGGGAGGGGAAGCCCCTTAACGTGGTTTCAGCGTACATTCCGCCTGCGCTGGGGAGGGAGGCGTTGGCTGACCTGGGGAAACTCCTGCTGGATCTACCGACGGGTCCGCTGACTCCAAATGACCTAGTAGATCGATACCCGGCACGCCCCTAGCACCGTACTAACACACTCATGTCCGACTTTTTCGCAGCCATGGGCGTCATTGATATATGGCGCTATTTTCACCCAGACCTGACACACTACACCTACCATTCCGGTGCCCATGGCAGTCTCTCCCGGATTGATTTTTTCCTGTCCCAATCGGTCCATATAGATAGCTTTCGGAAGCTGCGCTGTCTACCCCGGGGTATTTCGGATCACTCCCCAGTATGGGTGGGATTCACACACTACAATCGGCGACAGCGCAACACTATAGTCATTCACCCCTGGCTGCTCCGGGTTCCAGATATAAAAGAGAACCTAATCTCACAATCCGAGAATTATTTTAAAGAAAATGTTGGATCAGTGAACTCAGCGCAGATAATATGGGAGGCCTTTAAACAGTGGTGAAGGGTCAGGCGTTGGCTCTTCAGGTGGGGTCTACTAAGAAACAAAATTCACAGCTAGAACAGCTCGAGGGCGAATTGTTGCAACTTGAGATGGCACATTCTCGTTCCCCTAGTGAGCTCACGGAACATAGTCTAGCCACTAAGCAACTCGAATACAAATCCCTGGCCCGGGAGCGGGCTGGCGCACGACTACTGGCCACGCGCCACAGGCTTTACGAACTCGGGGATCGAGCGGGCAAGATGCTTGCGTGGTTGGAAAAAAGGGAGCAGTCGGAGCGATGGGTCCCCTGTCTTAAAACTGATGACTCACAAACGCTAACAGACCCCCAGGCAATTGCGGATGCTTTTGCGAACCACCTAGAACGGATATACACACCCTCGGCCATGGCCACAGCGGATGACTCTTGCCACTTGTTGGCGGAAATGCATCTGCCTGTTCTGTCTGAGGTGGAAAGGGACGAGTTGGAGGTTGATGTCACCGACGAGGAGATCGGCTCCGCAATTAACAGCATACAATCAGGGAAGGCTATGGGGCCCAACAGGGTCCCCATTGAATTTCTCAAGTCCACAGCCTCGCTTGTCGTGCCCCACCTTCGGAACATGTATATTGAGAGCTACGAAAAAGGGATCCTGCCACCGTATCAACGACTGGCATCCATTGTGGTAATCCGTAAGCCGGGAAAGCCCGCTGATAGCTGCTATTCTTATAGACCGATCTCCCTGATTAATGCAGAGGCCAAAATTCTTGCGAAGCTCTTGGCTGCCCGCCTTACCCCTGTCCTTGCGTCGCTGGTCCACGCCGACCAGTCGGGCTTTATGCCAAACCACAACACCGCCCTAAATATTTGTCGCCTTCACAATGTCCTGGGTCGTAAACACGTCATAGCGGAGGACGCTGTTGTGTTGTCTTTGGACGCCAAGATGGTGTTTGATTCCATCGAGTGGCCCTACCTTTTTGAGGTGCTGAGTCGCTTCGGGTTCGGCCCGAAATTCATTGGGTGGGTTAGGCTGCTCTACACAGACCTTAATGGTCAGGTAAGGGTCAATAACCGTCTCTCCAGACCATTCTCATTGAGACGGGGCACGAGACAGGGTTGCCCCTTGTCCCCATTGCTTTTCTCATTGATTTTGGAGCCACTGGCGTCAGGGGGGATCCAGTGTTGCGAGGACTGAAGTGGGCAGAGGGGAGGGAACATAGGATATCCCTCTACGCTGATGATATCCTGTTGTATGTGGCATCTCCAACACGATCAGTGCATAGACTCTTAAATGAATAGCACTCGTTACAACGCGTACCAATACAACGAGTACCATTACAACGCGGGTATTAGTACGCATTGTCAATTACAACAAGATGCCATTACAACGCAAACTTTTACCCCGACTATGCCTTTACCACGCATGCCATTACAACGCAAAAACATGCGTGGTAAAGGTATAGTCGTGGTAAAAGTTTCTAAGGTAAGTGACATCCTCTCACTACATTTACACTACCCAGCACAACCCCCTGGCACTACCCTAAACCCTAAAACACTACCCTACACTACACATACACCACAACACTACCCTAAACCCTTAAACACTACCCCCAGCACGACCCCCTACACTACACAAACACCACAACACTACCCTAAACCCTAAAACACTACCCTACACTACACAAACACCACAAAACTACCCAAAACCCTAAAACACTACCCCCTGCATGACCCCCCGACCACAAGTCCGGTCCCTACACTCAAACACTACCCTGCACTGACCCCCGACACTACCCTAAACCCTAAAACACTACCCTACACTACACAAACACCACAACACTACCCTAAACCCTAAAACACTACCCCAGCATGACCCCCTACACTACACACACACCACAACACTACCCTAAACCCTAAAACACTACCCCCAGCATGACGCCCCGACCCCCAGTCCGGTCCCTACACTCAAACACTACCCTGCACGACCCCCCAACACTACCCTAAACCCTAAAACACTACCCTACACTACACAAACACCACAACACTACCCTAAACCCTAAAACACTACCCCCAGCATGACCCCCTACACTACATAAACACCACAACACTACCCTAAACCCTAAAACACTACTCCCAGCACGACCCCCCGACCCCCAGTCTGGTCCCTACACTCAAACACTACCCTGCATGACCCCCAACACTACCCTAAACCCTAAAACACTACCCTACACTACACAAACACCACAACACTACCCTAAACCCTAAAACACTACCCCCAGCACGACCCCCGTCCCCTCTAAACCCTAAAAAAGTAACCCCCACCCCATGCCCAATCCCCCTTACCTCTCTCTCCTCGTGGTTCCTCTCTCCTCCTGGTTCCTGCTTCACGTCGTCTCTGAGGGGCGGTGCACGTTGTTATGAGGAAACGGAACAGCCTCTGTTTCCTTACAACGACGTGGATCGTCTAAATTTTTTTAGAACGAATGATCATTTACTATACATACCTTTACAACGAAATTCATTGTAAAGGCATGCGTGGTAAATGACCATGCGTTCTAAAAAAATGCGTAGTAATGACTTTGCGATGTACAACGCATGCGTGGTAATGCATGCGTTGTAATGGTATTGCGAAGTAAAAAACTCGTTGTAATGGCTGTTTACCCTCTTAAATATATTCGCTAACTTTGGTAAATACTCGGGTTATTCCATTAATTGGTCCAAATCTGTAATTTTCACCCTCCATGGCCAGATTCCAGCACTTCCGTCCGAGTGTGACATTGAAAGGGCAACTGAGGGCTTTCGGTACTTGGGGATCTATGTCACCCCTGATCCTACACTGTTCCATGCCAAAAACTTGGCTGTGCCTCTGGACAGATTGCGCAGTGACGTCCGGCATTGGCGAACACTACCCCTTTCTCTATTGGGCCGAGCTGCGCTTTATAAGATGTTGGCTCTCCCCAGTTTCCTGTATGTACTTCAGAACTGCCCATATAGGATCCCCGACTCTTATTTTAAAAATATTGAGAGTGAGGTTCGGACTCTGCTGTGGGACGGTAGGGCACCCCGTATCGCCATGACTAAATTAACCAAGGGATGGTACGACGGGGGTATACCGCTCCCAGATATCCGACTGTACTATTGGGCTTCACAGCTGGTGGTAGTGAACCAATGGTTATATCGCCTCCCGACGGACCCCGCCTTCTTTCTAGATAGCTACCAAATGGGTCGGGAGGGATACCTGGGGGCCCTTTATTCGAAACCGGGAGAGGACGTTTTCTGGGCCCTACGGCCCTCACTGTGGATGTCTGGCGTCGGGCAAACCGAAGACTTGGCTGGCTTGATGTGTTGACCAGGGCTACCCCGCTGTGGTCGACCCAAAAGCTAGGTACCCTCTGCAAACAGCCCGGCTTTGATAGATGGGATACTATCGGTATCTCGACGATAGGTCACCTATAGAAAAAGGGTAAAATACTGCTATTCACTGAACTAAGAAAGGAGTACCAACTCGCACAGGGGGAGATCTTTCGTTATCTCCAGATTCATCACGCTCTTACAACAGCTCTCCGGGATGCCAACGAACAGCCGGAATCCTCTCCCCTTGAGGATCGTCTCCTCTCTGAGCCGCTGACCAAAAAAGCAGTGTCACTTACATACCGAAAGCTCTGTAACAATCTACCAGACCCGTTTCAATCTCTTAGAGATAAATGGCATGCAGACCTGGGGAGGCTTGAGGATGATGACTGGCAAACATTGCTGATGTCCCCGAGGGAGGCGGCTATCCCTCTCCGGCTCCGTCTTGTTCAATTAAAGGTCCTACACAGAACGTACCTCACAGGCATCACCCTTGCAAAGATCGGGAACCGACAGGACTCTCTGTGCCTCCGCCGTTGCAACGGGGAGGCAACCTTCTACCACATCATATGGGAGTGTTCACCTATACAGGCCTTATGGGAGAGGGCTACACAGTACATGCGACAAGCACTACAGAAAGACATCACACTGACTCCACAATTAAGGCTTCTCAATGTATGGGAGGCAACAGACCTTACTGAGGTGGAGCAACAGTGGGTTGCCCTGGGATACACACTGGTGAAACGGAACATAGCTACAAAGTGGGGAGCAGCTGACACACCATCTTCTAGAAACTGGGCAAGGGACCTGGATAAATGTATGGTTGCAGAAAAGGAAGTTTTTAAATCCAGAGGCTGCCCCAAGAAGTGGGATAAAAAGTGGGGAAAGTGGAATGTTTATAGGGGTGACATATGTGTCTCGCTGACCACGGAGATGGAACTGACGGAACATCGATGGAACAGGAGGGAGGCGGATGGATAAAGGAAACCGAAAATGTGCTGGATAAAGTTTGTAGACCATATATATTGTAACATGTACTGACTAATATTATATATGTGACTGATAATGCCTTATTTTCAATAAAAACAATTGTTAAAAAAGAAGGATCTGCATGAGGCACCAGTTTGAAGGTGGCAGACTTCAGTCAGCCCTTCGTTGTCCCAAATAATGCTTCAGACCATGACACTGGCACAATTCTTCCCCAGATCAGTAAGAACGTCAAGTATATTTTATTGCCTGTACTTGCTATTTACGGAACAGATAGGGTGGTAATTTAACACAAATGCTTTGTGATTGTGTGAGTATTGAAAAGGTTCCATCTCTACTTGTTCGATTACCTCTTTACTGTCAAGGAGGATAACAAGTCCCTCTAATGGCTCATGGTTATGAAACTGGATAAACTCAAGATGTGTTAGTATGCCATCTCTTTGCCAGGATTGGATTTAACTGTTGAGCACAAGCCCAGTCCATCTTATTTTGTTTCTGAAAAGTCTTTGATCCTCTACCGGGAAGTAAGAAGGTGCCAGGAGCATTCATTACTTATGAACCATGTGAGTCTCAGCTCTAAGAAAAGGAATACGACAACCAACATGTAATGAATACTTAAAATAACTAAAATATGACATCTTACAAAAGTCACTGTTGCAGCATATATAATAAAAAACTATGTTGACTAATGTGGGGAATTGGGTTACTAGTTGAGGGGGTGAAACCCTACTCAAACAGCAACTGCAATTCTTGTCAGTGTGAGACACAAGCAAACCCCAAATTAACCTGTGCTTAACCTTCTTTTGCTTGGCACAAAAGCAGTCAGGCTTAACTTAGATGCAATGTGTTAAGTATTTATGCATTACTTCAAACCGCAATAAAGTGAAAACACAGGGACGTGGCCAAGCTAGTAGAGCAAGATGGACGCCTAATTCGGCAACTCGGCTCTGACAGGAGTGACAAAAATGAAAGTTTAGGTAGACCCAGCAGCTTGAATGCATCCAAACATGGCGATGAAGCAGCGGAATGCACGACAATGCAGCACTCATCAATAACTCACTTCTGCAAGTCATAGAATACCAGTTCTTGGACATGAGAGCTCTTCAAGGTATTTAGCCATACTGAACTATTTCCCTCAGAACAGTCTAAGATTGAGAATTCTGACATTGCAACAAGGCATGGGGTTACTGGCACACCCCATCATAATACCTGATTACTAAGGCCACTTAACGGCTATCTAAAAGGCTTGATCAGTGCTCTGGAAATTTACAGTCACAATCGTTGGGCTACATTGGACTGCATTGAGCTACATGAACCTACCAAACAATGTTTTAGAACGAAGACATGTGGACACAATGGGGCAGATTTACAAGCCCCTTGCAAGACTTTTGCGCCGCCGTTGCATCACTTTTGTGACGCAGCGGCGGCATAAACAATGCGGCCAATTTACAACGTGATGCATCTAGGGAGATGCTTGAAGCAGGCATAAGGAGTGACGCAGTACGAATATGTGATGTTACAACGCGATCAAAATGATCGCGGTATGTAACATCGCAGTTTTACAACGCAAGTCGTTACAACGACTTGCGCTGGACTTAGGAGTAGTAAGATTTACTATTCCAACACCAGTCTATGTACAGTAGGGAAGGTGTTGGAATAGTAAATCTTACTATTCCTTAGGTTATAGCGCCCTCCAGTGCAAGTCGATGTAACGCTTGCGTTGTAATGGCAGCGTTCTAAATGCATCGCGGTGTAATCACCGCGCTGTAAAGGATGTTTCCCACACAGTACAATAAGTATAGGCCTCAAGATGCATTGCTGGAGTTGCCTCGTGCTTGCAACACGACTCCAGCAATGCGTGAATTTTGGGCCAACAGATGAGTCCGACTTTCTGACGCATCTGTCAATCCTTGCGCCATGGTGCGCCGTATTGTAAATACAGTGCATCCATGGTGGCGCAAGGGTATCGCAGGCTGGTGCGTCAATTCCTTGTAAATCTGCCCCAATAAGTCAAGAAATTGAACCACTTATTCATCTCTTCCTATAATGTTAAGAGAATTTTGATCCCTTACTGGCTTTCTTATGTGATTTGATCATTTGTTCGGAGGCTTAAAACCTTGATCATTTGGGCCAAGTTGGGCTATATATCCTACCAAATGTAGACCTAAACTTTTTTTTACAATGATAGCTATCTTACTATCATAGGTCTCCAATTGTTATGGCCCTAATTTCTCTTTCTATCAAATTTTATATGCCATGCACGCTGAGGGACCAGTTTGCTTTGTTTTATTAAGGAAGCCCTTCTTTGTGGGTTGCATTATATCGGAATTATCGTTGGGCTGCTTGTGGGCTCCATTGTGGTTCTGTTAACCACACCACACAAATCCCTTTTGCTTCCTAGGATCACTTGATACCTCTTCTCCTCCACCTGGTTTTCATCTGACTCTTGATGTATGCTGCCTTTATCTGGCCAGGATGTGGAACATGTCTGGATTTAGGGTTGTTTGAATTTTGGCACTCCTTGACACAGCACCAGTTGTGCACAGGATCCAAGGACTTTCCTGTTACTGGACGTACTCATTGACATATCATCATGGCTTGCAAAGACAAGAAAGATTAAAAAGTAGGAACTGAAAAGATCAAAGGCAGACCCTCAATTCCTGACTCGCCCTTCAAAGTGAAGGATGAGCCATTTAATGCTATGAATGCAATACTTAAAAAACTAAAAGAGGTGCATTAACTGACAAAGTCCAATACATACTCTATGCAAACAGAGATTACCATGAGAAAGAGTTAGGTTCAACAGTTCTATTCTAGGATAACTGCAGCAGAGGAATGTATGAACAATCTAGTAAACAGAGAATCTTCATCTATGAAACAACTTTCTACTCTCCTGGAAAATTCAATATCACTTAGAAGAGAGGTTACAAAGATCAAAACAGGAGAGGCAACTTACGCATATTTGGCTTTCCGGAAGGTTCAGAGGGTCAAAACCCTAAGGCCTGCATTGCATTCTTGAAATCTTGGATCCGTCAAATGAGTGTGCTACATTTTATGAAAGAATTCGAGCTAGGAAGAGCGCATATAGTGCTGACGACCTATTCCAAATAAAAAAAATCCTAGTCCGATTGTCTGCAAACCTCTCAGATTCCAACATGCTGAGTTAATCCTAACTATATGAAAAAGTATAATCACCTAAACTGGAAGGGCAACAAGATCTACATATGTCAGGACTACTCGAAAGCAACAGTAGATACTAGGAAGGCCTTCTTGGTGCTCCAACTAAGATTGAGAGCTAGAAATTTGGAATTCTTGTGTATGGGCCCAGCAAAATTCAGAGTGTCATTGAATGAATCAATACACACCTTTTATTCTGATAAAGAGCTCAAGAAGTTCCTTGACAAACTTGATGTGTCCGATATGGACACATCATGTCAAAGATCTACATTGCTTGTCAATCAAGGTGTAAACAGCCCTTGAAGTTGCGGTGAGACCCTAGGAATGGTACTGGTAGACTGCAGCCCTGCAACTTACTGCCGTTTGTGGAGTTGGTCGGGGAGAGCGGGACAGGACCACGAGTCCCAGCCCCCCCTGCGGCCGTCACAGCCGCCGACATCGCTGACGCGCCCGGAGGCGCCTTAAAAACACAACAGGGCCCCTGCAGCGCGGGACGCGCGCGGGCGTGCCCAGGCAAAGCCCGGGCCAAGGGCGGGCCCGTCTGCGCCCGCCCGCGGCCGGGAGAGGCTGGGCTGGGCCAGGGCTCTAAATTCTCGTGGTTCAGTCTGTGTCCCACCAGGATACGGCGTGGAGGTCCGAAAACCGACAAGGTGCCTGTTTGCTTTTATACTGATTGTAGTGACTGTGACTGTGCCCTGCTTTAGTTATAACCAGCCACAACTCCACAACTCCGCACTATTTGTTTTGCGTTCTGTAGCCACTTTGTTGTTACCCACTTTGAAGCGAGGAGGGCTTGGTTTTTCTCCGGTACTGTGGGCTACACCAAGTATTTATCATCATAAGTGCTCCTTGGCCAGGTGGAAATGGGCAAAAGGAAACTGACTGTGGGGGGAGCTTCAGGGTTAATTGCCGCAGGCTCAGCTGGTACGATAGATTCTTTTAACCAGGGCAGCCGATGCCATAACAAAGGAGATAGCCCTCACTGAGAAAAGACTCTCTCTGAAACTGAGAAAATTGCACTGGGCAATGTTGGGTGTGGTTTGAATCAGGAGGAAAACAGGGTTCTATCAGAAGAAATAGGCTCCCCATACCATCGAGTACATTGCTGGAAGGCCAAATGGGTGGTCAGGACCCATCTATTGGCACTCCTGTGGCCACTCTAACTGTAGGTGATGATTCGGACGGCCCACCAACGAAGAGAAAACGAACTGCGGGAAGCAAAGCCTTGAGAAAGCCCCCACGGACCAAATCAACATCACCACCGGCAGCAGTATTGGCCAAGCCAAATTCGGATCTGCTACCGGATAGCCTTTTCTTGAGACTTGAGTCTTTGACTAAAGCCTTATTAGCACCTGTAATTGCTAAGATAGAAGGCATAAAGTTAAAACTTGACTCCTTTGTTTCCATGCATAATAACTGTTCTGCAGGGGGTGATATTGCAGCCAGCGGGAGGAGGGGCGTCACTGAAGTTGCTAATGGCCTGGAACGCAGACACCAGAACGGTAGTATACAAATAGATAAGGTGACTGGCACTCGATCCACCCTGGGTGTGTCTCATCTTAGCTCACCAACTACTGATTGCGTGCCATTGGGGGGTGGTATCGAACCGCGGGCAGTTTGTCAGGAAACCCGGGAAAGTGTGAATGAGGATTTTCCATCTACACTCACGTTAGTCCACAACAAACAGGTAACATTGATAAACAAATGTATAATTTGTTGTACCCTGCACATAGAGACACTGGAAACCATGTTGTATATTTCATGTCTTCTTTATTGGTTCCATGTCAGGGTAGTGTCAGTCATAATTCAGCCAGCTCTCGTCAGGTACTAGCCATGTACCAGCCCCACCAGGAGCAGCCTGCCTAGCTGCTCAGCCCATCTCCAACTGTCACCACTCATCCACACAGGCACCCAGGCATTCCATTCATCACAGTCACACCAACATTCCGTTACCATCTCTCACTCTGGCTGAGCAGCTAGGAAGACCTAGGCTGATTACATATAAATGTAATACTTAGGATATAACATTATCCCTTTCCTTTAAATAGAAACAAAAATTACAATTCTAAAGGAGAGAACTATACACAAAAAGTGGTAATGATCGTAACTCAGGGATGCAACTAAAAACAAAACATCACAAGAGAGTGAACACTGCAAATCAAGAAAAGATGGGTAAAATACGACATCAAAATATATGTGCATCAATATCCCCCATCCTTCCCTATGAAAAAATATCAAGACATTTCAAAGCATCAATAAGATATACAATCACAGAAAAGGTTAAAACTCAGTGAAGCCAAACTAAAAGCAACTTGGCCAGAGTTGAAACCCTGCGTACCTTTAGGAAGGAATAAAATTGTCAAGCAATAATAAATACCAAGCAATAATAAATACCAAGCAAGCAATTACCCTATCGTTTCCAAAAACATTAGAAAAGAAATGTAGTGAAGGGTGGACACACCCCATGACTCACACCCGAGGCCAGAAACAGACAACAAGGGTGAACCAACACCCAAAAAAAACACGTGTACCACAAAATGGACCACATAGAGGGTACACACAGTGAGGCGCAGGGCGACTTACACACGACAACATCTGAAGCGCGGGGCGACTTACACAGACTACACTAACCAGTGATGCGCGGGGCGACTTACACAAAACTGCAACATGTGATGCGCGGAGCGACTTACACACATACAAACAGACAAGACGTGCAGCGCAAAGCGACTTACCAACACATCAAACCAAAAGTGCAGACCAAACGTGCAGCGCAAGACGACTTACACACATTGATCATGACACACATCCACATATGTAACGAAACCACAACACATAGAGGTGGGAAACCTCCCACCAAGACCAGAACCACCATCATGTAAGGGAGTGTAAAGTAAATCCCGCCTAAGTGTAAAGAGGCAGAAACTGTGGCATACAAACACAATGTACCCTTGTGCATAAATTAGGAATGACACCCACAGATTTAAGGGAGCTAATCCATATATCTACCCCCATGTAGGGGTCACTAACTGGAACTAAAACCCTACCTTACCCCTCAACTAAGGGATCAACTGTGATGTCCACCCACTTGGAGACTAGGACGTCCCAACCAATAAACAGCGTAAAACTGTGGCATCATGAAATAAAAAACTTTTGATATTACTAATACCATTCCAAATACTGTAGAACACGAGAGACCCATGCCCCACGCCGGTGAGCGATCTCTCACCCGAGTTGTGCTACATTGGACACACTCTAGTCTAGAGTACACCAAGAAGTAAAGTAATGTATGACATATTTGACTAAAACATAAGAGAATTACTGCGTGCCAAAGCTGGTAAACAAAACATTTTCATGTTATCATAAAAGCATCCACTTTGTTGCAAATAGAGAATGTCCAGTAAGGTAGTAACTCACTTTGGGAGCACAGGAACAGTCTTAACAGAAGCGTTAGTGTATGACAAAACTAAATAGCTTAAGTTGATTTCCTGTGATACAATTCAGACTGGTTGCAATTGCATTCTTTGCGGCACAATGTGTCTCTATGATGAACTGGGTGGCTGCCCTACGATAGTGCCCAATGTTCAGACAAACAGGTGGACAATAAAAATGAGAGTACCTGTAGTTTCTCCGAGCTTTGACTAACCTATAAACCAAAAGGCTGCAGAGATGTCGACTATCTGGACCATGCGACGTCCCTGGACACCTTCAAATCACACGAAGACATAAACTGCAGCTGAACAAAACACTGCGACGCACCCGGTCAAGTGCGAGATATTGCTGAACTTTATAGAAAAAACAACGTGGTTGGCAAAGCGCAATAGATTGACCTCGTGACAGCAAGCCTTCTATAGAAGATGATGAAAGACTGCAACCGCCAAACACAAGATGGCGGCACGTTTTCTACGTCGCTGCAGAGTGGCTCACGGTGCGTACATGCACCACAACGTCCTATAACCAGAGAAGCATCGCCAGAGCTGAGGCAGCCCTGCACGTCAGAATGTAGATGACGCAGAGCACATCGCAGGAGAGACTACACGCGACCAACCAGCTGGAAAGAGGTAGGCGCGCGAGTTGCTTGGCTCGTGCCAGGTTTTTTTTTTTAAATTGAGCATGGCGGTTAAACGGGCATTTGCGCAGCTCCTCTGGACGCATGTCCAAATTGAATTTAAGCTTTGTTGGACAAATCCAGCAACCGGCACCAAACTCCATTTAGATATAAACAGACACTGAGTGAGATCTTGAATGCAGAGAAACATCCCTGTAGACGGCACCAAAGTCCAACGTCAAATATCCTTTGCCTTTTGCAGAAACTGGCACACTTGTAAAACGCAGGCCACACTGTAACATGCCACAAACAGCGTAGAAATGTCATACCTCAAAGTCCATTGAATGGTACCACTATTGATGCTCGTCGCCAAAATAAATGTTGTACCCTGCACATAGAGACACTGGAAACCATGTTGTATATTTCATGTCTTCTTTATTGGTTCCATGTCAGGGTAGTGTCAGTCATAATTCAGCCAGCTCTCGTCAGGTACTAGCCATGTACCAGCCCCACCAGGAGCAGCCTGCCTAGCTGCTCAGCCCATCTCCAACTGTCACCACTCATCCACACAGGCACCCAGGCATTCCATTCATCACAGTCACACCAACATTCCGTTACCATCTCTCACTCTGGCTGAGCAGCTAGGAAGACCTAGGCTGATTACATATAAATGTAATACTTAGGATATAACATAATTGATCTCCCACCACAATCAGCGCCTTTAGTAGCTGTACTTGTGGGGGTCTCTCCACTTTCAACTGGTATAAAGGAAACCTCATTAGACTTGATACATAAGACCATCCACTGGTGTAATAATAATGTGATAAATGGCTCAAATATTACTCCAGATATCATCATGGCAAGAAGGGTTGGTTGGATCGGCCACGGGACTAGGAAAAATACGGAGGGGATTGTATAATTGTCAATTTTAAGCATCGCATGCAAGCTAAAGCACTATTAGATTGCCAATATAAATATGGCGCTAAAACTAAAATTAAAATAGTCCCACTACAAACTTTCTATCCTCCCAAATACTTTCCAGTAAATAGCGATCGGCAGATGCCTGGCTGGCAGAAGCCTTTTAAGTTACTTACACGCCCCCAAGAAAGCAATTTTAATACTACATTATCATTATCAAATCGGTTCTTACCACTAGCAAATTTGCAAGGACTTGATGAAAATGATTGACTGACAATGGCAGTAGGAATTCCACAGGTTAAGACCTCACAGCCGGAAGCTTATATAGAACCAATAACAGCTGTCCCCACTCCCCAATGTTTGCTGGATAATTCTACCAACTCTACTACTATTCCAGGTAGCCCTAATGATGCCTCTATGAAGGTATTGTCCTGGAATATAGCTGGGCTGAGATCAAAGAAGGGGGATATTTCGTGGGTACACTTCCTTGCTAAGCATCATATAATTGCCCTTCAAGAGACTTGGGAATCTAATGACTGCTTTTATCTCGATGGCTTTACCTCTTTTTGCAAACATGCAATCCCGTCTAATATGGGTAGAGCCAAGGGAGGTCTCCTCTTAATGTTTAGCCTTAAACTCTGCTATAGGGCTAAACTGATCGATTCCTCATCACCCTATGTGTTAGCAGTGGAACTGTCAGGAAAGAATCTTACCACTCTGTTAGTGGTAAATGTTTATAATTCTTTTCTAGGACCCATGAGACCGAGCATCTCCTGGCCCTGGAAGAATTACTAAAAACTATGGGGAAGACAGCCAAGTGTATTACGATACGCTAATTATGGGGGATTTTAATATACGGAAATGTTGTTTTAACTGCCCTTTGATATTGAAGGAGGTAGATGATTTACAAGGGTCAAACCACTTTGAGCATACATCGTCAGGAACTCTTATAGAAGGACTGCTCTCTGTGTTTAACCTGAACTGCTTCCAACAATCTGACAAGTCCGCCCTGGTCCCTACCTATGTAGGTAATGGTAGTGTTAGCATAATTGACCATATCTTTTTATCTGCTCTATTAACTTCGGCTGTACAGACTTTTAATGTTATTTGTAATTGTTTTAGTGATCATAACCCTATAATATTGGTTCTCCTCCTCTCATCTGGCATAATAGGGGGAGCTGCGAACCATATCACTAATGCAAACATTACCACCAAAGATCAAGCACGAAGGCTGAGGTGGGAAAAGATTACTCCAGATAGTTTTGGGAGAACTTGTATACTACTTGTGCCCCAGAGCTTAAAGTATGTATGGACCCTGCACTACAAGATAGAGCTACTTTAGATGCCTTTGATATTATTGTTAAAATGGCAGCTTCGAACTTAGTGACCAAAACCAAGGTGAAATCCTTAAAACTAAAAGGTGGTTTGATGATACATGTTCAGCTGCCCATAAGGAGCTAATGAAGGCTGTAAAACAAAAACCGAGGGACCCGATACTAACCAGGAGCTGCAGGAAGGCGTATAAACTAGCTGTGTGCGAGAGAAAAAAACAACTAAGAGAGCACGCCTGGGAGGAGCTTGGCCAAGCTAGTGTCCTGTCGGACAGCTCACGATTTTGGTCCATAGTTAATAGTCCTCTTTTTTCAGATATGCCAAACCTAAGTAAGGATTGTATAATACCGGCAGAGAAATGGGTCCAGCATTTTAGCAATATTTATAGTAGCACCAACCTAGCAGAAATAGTGGGACACACAGCTCCCGGATCAGATAGTGCCCCCCTTCATTTTAATATAGAAGAAGTTCATAAAGCTATTATATCGATATCGGGGGGAAAGGCCCCTGGCCCTGACGGGATACCGGCAGACCTTTATAAGGCAGACCCCAAAGTCTGGGGCAGGATCCTAACACATGTTTTTAATGCTGCCTGTGCTTATGGTTTCCCCCCATCATGGGCAAAGGCAGTTATTGTCCCCATTTTTAAAAAGGGCCTTCGTGACGATCCGGCTTGCTATAGGCCAATTTCGCTTCTAGACTCTGGGGTCGATTCCGATCTCGGCCGGAAGCGCACCTAATAGTATTCGTCCGGAAAAAATACAAGCCGAACGCGTGTTTCACGACCGATTCGAACACTCGTCCGAACGAACAAGTACGATGCGCATAACAGCCCAGATTCCGATCGAGCCGTACTCACCCATTTCAGCTCCTGTTCCCCGCCCGAGCCGGATCCGTAAACGCCGATTCAAGTCGCACGGAACCAAATACACAGCACCTTCCGGCCGGACAAGTACGATGCGCATTCCGTACGCGCCGAACCCGTCGCTACTTCCGGCACGTTTGAGCATCCAGGAGAGCCGTACATAAGCTCCGATTCGCGCCACAAGAAGATCCACGGGTACGAGACGAACAAGCCAGCGACGAGTACGAGTCGAAGACACGCGAAACCCGAACGAGACGACCCAAGCATGAATCCCATCGCGCAGGTCCTACCTATACTCTACATCTATTACCGGGACCGGCACGGACGCGTACGGCGCAGACGGTAAGTCAAACACCAACAACACAAACAAACGACACGTACCCGAAATATGTCACACACACATAGGGAAGCACAAATGACGTACACCAGCAACAGCATAACCATAGGGGTGGGATGGCCATCACCAATGCCAAACACACCCATAGGGGGATGGATGCCTACCACTACCACCACCCCTACTCAGGGGGGCCTGGAGGCCTGTCACTACTACCATCCCCACTCATAGGGGGATGGATGCCTGCCACTACCACCACCCCTACTCAGGGGGGCCTGGATGCCTGTCACTACTACCATCCCCACTCATAGGGGGATGGATGCCTGCCACTACCACCACCACCCCTACTCAGGGGGGTTGGATGCCTGTCACTACCACCACCCCTACTCAGGGGGGCCTGGATGCCTGTCACTACTACCATCCCCACCCTTAGGGGGATGGATGCCTGCCAATACCACCACCCCTACTCAGGAGGGCCTGGATGCCTGTCACTACTACCATCCCCACTCATAGGGGGATGGATGCCTACCACTAACACCACCCCTACTCAGGGGGGCCTGGATGCCTACCACTACCACCACCCCTACTCAGGGGGGCCTGGATGCCTGTCACTACTACCATCCCCACCCTTAGGGGGATGGATGCCTGCCACTACCACCACCCCTACTCGGGGTGCCTGGATGCCTGTCACTACTACCATCCCCACCCTTAGGGGGATGGATGCCTGCCACTACCACCACCCCTACTCAGGGCAGCCTGGATGCCTGTCACTACTACCACCCCCACTCATGGGGGGATGGATGCCTACCACTACCACCACCCCTACTCAGGGGGGCCTGGATGCCTACCACTACCACCACCCCTACTCATGGGGGCCTGGATGCCTGTCACTACTACCATCCCCACTCATAGGGGGATGGATGCCTACCACCACCACCCCTACTCATGGGGGCCTGGATGCCTACCACTACCATCACCCCTGCTCATGGGGGCCTGGATGCCTGCCACTACCACCACCCCTACTCAGGGGGGCCTGGATGCCTGTCACTACTACCATCCCCACCCTTAGGGGGATGGATGCCTGCCACTACCACCACCCCTACTCAGGGGGCCTGGATGCCTGCCACTACCATCACCCCTACTCAGGGGGCCTGGATGCCTGTCACTACTACCATCCCCACCCTTAGGGGATGGATGCCTGCCACTTCCACCACCCCTACTCAGGGGGCCTGGATGCCTGCCACTACCACCACCCCTACTCAGGGGGCCTGGATGCCTGTCACTACTACCATCCCCACTCATAGGGGGCTGGATGCCTACCACTACCACCACCCCTACTCATGGGGGCTGGATGCCTGCCACTACTACCATCCCCACCCTTAGGGGGATGGATGCCTGCCACTACCACCACCCCTACTCAGAGGGGCCTGGATGCCTGCCACTACCACCACCCCTACTCATGGGGGCCTGGATGCCTGTCACTACTACCATCCCCACTCATAGGGGGCTGGATGCCTACCACTATCACCACCCCTACTCATGGGGGGCTGGATGCCTGCCACCACCACCACCCCTACTCATAGGACGGGAAAAGCATGACACAACCAGCATACTCCCACATAAGGAATGTCTGAAAATTACATCCCCCCCAACACCATGACAAGCGTGTGTAGTCCGTGTCAAATGCCTACAACACTGAACATGACATTGAACATACAATGTGACCCCCATCACATGTGTCACACATAAATGTGTGTGGCCTCCACAATGCAAGCCGACCATGACCACTGTGGCAATGGGTTCGAACACCCCATCACCACAGTGACCAAAAGGTAAGTGTGGGGTCCATAGCTGAAGCACATTTTGAACAGTGTGGCAATGGGGCCTAATGCCCCATCACCACAGTGACCAAAAGGGAAGTGTGGGGTCCATAGCTGAAGCACATTTTGAACAGTGTGGCAATGGGGCCTAAAGCCCCATCACCACAGTGACCAAAAGGGAAGTGTGGGGTCCATAGCTGATGCACATTTTGAACAGTGTGGCAATGGGGCCTAAAGCCCCATCACCACAGTGACCAAAAGGTAAGTGTGGGGTCCATAGCTGAAGCACATTTTGAACAGGGTGGCAATGGGGCCTAAAGCCCCATCATCACAGTGACCAAAAGGGAAGTGTGGGGTCCATAGCTGATGCACATTTTGAACAGTGTGGCAATGGGGCCTAAAGCCCCATCACCACAGTGACCAAAAGGTAAGTGTGGGGGCCATAGCTGAAGCACATTTTGAACAGTGTGGCAATGGGGCCTAAAGCCCCATCACCACAGTGACCAAAAGGCAAGTGTGGGGCCCATAGCTGAAGCACATTTTGAACAGTGTGGCAATGGGGCCTAAAGCCCCATCACCACAGTGAGCAAAAGGTAAGTGTAGTCATGGTAAAAGCTGCCAAAGCCAAACTGCATGGATGATTCCTGGTCACACAACAACAAACACATCAGTGGCATAGTAGTGCTTGTGTCCCATAGCAACATAGATTGGGTGAGGCAAACAGTGCAGTGCCAATGAAACATCGTTTTGGCCATGTGCATACAAACATTACCCATGGGGGCTCACATTGTCAACATTCACAAATAACACAATGACATAAGTGACCATCATAATGCAGACCCACATATCTGCACCAATGGACACACAAATGTAGATATCCTGTGGAGACTGTAGATGTCAGGTGAACAAATACCATACCATGGCAGCAATGGGACATACAATCCATGATTATTGTGCTGACTGATGACCTAGGAGTCCCAGGGACAGCAGGGGAAAGCCACCAAACAACATACAGCCAATGGCACACTCAAGATATGCCAATGCAGTGGTGCAAATGCACAAACACAAACAGGCAGACTCACACTGCATATCAAATACAACAGGTGATGGGGGTGTGTGCCAGTGTCCCCAGGCAACCACACAACACATGAGGAGGCCTGAATTCCAATTACACAGATGTGTATACAGTGCCATACAAAAGTAACTCATGGATCGGATTCCCCTATGTGGGCAAACAGGCATTGTTAGATGAGAGGGAGCCCAAATTACACATGTCACACAAGCTTGTAGGAACAGCAACTAACACAGCAAGAGACAGACCCACCACAGCACTACCCCCAGGGACCCCACATTGTGGTGACACTAGCCTGCATGATAATCCCACTGTGATGACAAAGGTAGATGTCATTCACACTGTGAACCACAGCCATGTGTCCTGAGCAACAAACTACCATCACACCTACACAAGCACAAATCAATCAAAACGGCCTGCCAGCCTAGGCCAATATGGAGGTATGGGTCTAGCCGTGCAACAACTCACATTTGCACACACTCAACACCACACACCTTGATCTCCACCAATGTGCAGCAGTGAAGCTCACATGGACTGGTGACATTGCACATGCACCCATGACAATCCCAGGGGTAGTGGTGGGAACTAAGGTGCAGAAACCCATCACACATGGCCAGTCAACAAGACTTGTGAATGTCTGACACACTGCGCAGTACGCCGTACATGGGCATGACGTGAAATCCACCCCAATCCATGGGATCCCGGCCATAGTCACACACCAATGAAGAAGCCAAGGTGACCCACAAAGAACACACGTAGACAACTTCCAACATTGCAGCTCTGACCCTGAGGAGTGGCAGCAGTCACACACACAACGTGTCACAATCACTGAAAGCTAGCAGAAACTGTAAATTACATGACCTGTGTAACCAACAAGTGCCAAGGGGAATCCTGACTGTGTCCCATCTGCGTTTGCCCACATCCCCAGCCCTGACAACAAAGACAACTAGGGATGACAACCTGATGAACATTAGTTTGCCATGCAACAACATCCCGGAGAAACCAGGTCCAAGATGCTGGATGAACACAGAACAACTCAGCAAGCATCACAAACAGGAACATCCGTAGGGACACAGCCTGTGTAGGTAAAGGGAAGGGAACACGCACAGACATGCTAACACAACACACAACACGGGCCCAGGCATTGTCACGGGATTACACACTGCCATGAGGGCACTCCACTCCTGTGGAAGGTCCGCTGTGCCAAACCTTGTCTGTGCACGACTCAAACATGTCAGCAGAACACTCGGTCAGTGAGTCAACAACTACAACACACTGAAGGCTCTGCTCACATCAGCCTGGGTACGGGAGTGTCACGTCAGTCATCTACATACACCCAAAACACGTGTCAAGCAAGTTGCACTGTATACACAGATGAGTCCTTCAACATTGATGTGCTAAACTGCATGTCCAGTGGAGATGGGCACACAGTCAGGGAAATAGAAACATTGAACAGTGGTAAGCCCACCAGATGTGCATCAGTGTAAGACAAAGATGTTAATCAACAAATGCAAAACGTACATCCCTGTGTCAAATGCTGAACATTACACCCTCAGACTGCAGCAAAGGATGCTATAGATCCAGACTACATCAGGACACATATCCCATGGACCACATGGAGTCCATCACAGCAACACTTCATTTACCTGATCTGAACACTATTACAACTGCAAATGCATGATGATACTCATCTACATCATGTACATCAAAAGAAAAACCACAAGTAAACAAAAAGAGGCTTTATTCAGCAAATGTCTAACTAAAATTTTAAGTCCAAAATAAACTAAGGCCAATGGCCAGTCCAAATACACAGTCCCAAAAGGGTGATATGTGACAACTTGTCACTCACTGCTTGCCTGCACTGGTACGGACAGGGGATATCCCCCTTGGAGGGGCATACAAGGGGCAGGCCAGGCACCGCAGGGACAGGATCAGGGGATGCCAGAGTGAGGCAGTGAAGGGGTGGTGGGTGCAGGAGTGTCACCGGCAACTGCAGTGGAGGTGTCTGACTCAGGGGGGCCCGGTACCACTGTAGGGCACAAGTCAGATGGTGTGGGTGCTGCAACCACTGCAGTGGGCCGGTCAGATGGAGTGGACTGGGTCCCCACTGCAGTGCCCGAGTCAGACGGGGTGGTTGTGGACTCCACTGCAGTGCATGACTCCAAGGGAGTGGAAGGGGGGCAGATGAGGTGGGCAGGACAGAGGGGGGACCCGGTCTCCACACCAGTGGCACAAACAGGCAGAGCGTCTGGTTTGGGGGTGGAAGAGCAAGTGGCAGGGGGAGGGCCTAAGCAGTTTGGGGATGCGGTATCGGTGTGTGGGGGAACCTGGGGCAGGGTGTGGCGGTGGAACCTGTGGAGTGGTGGCCTGGGGGATGGAGGAGAGAGACTGGGTGGTGGAGCTGCGTGGTGGTGGTGGTGGGGTCTTGCCCTTCCTGGTCCGGGGGACTTCCGAATGGGGTCCTCAGTCTGCCTGCGCCTGGGGGAGGGTGTCCGGGGCGAGGGGCACTCCCCTCTGTGTGGGTGGACTTCCTCTTCCCCTGGTATGCTGGATCAGCAGGATCGGAGGGGAAGAGGCCGAGGTTACAGAGGAAGAGCTGCTGTGTAGGTGGGGTTGCAGGTGAGGCAAGGGAAGGGGTCTTGGAGGGAGAGGATTTGGAGGACTGCGGAGTGACTGTGGATGCCTGTGTGTGTGTCTGTTCCCCATCCCCTGTGTGTGTGGTATCAGTCCCCTGAGGATGCTTGTGTGCACGTCTTGCCTTTCTTTTGGGTGTGTCTGTGCTGCTCGTGTCTGTGTGTTTGGGTGATTGTGCAGGTGTGCATGTGCATTGGACAGGTAGGGTGCCAGGAAGTGTGGATGGGGCAGAGGTAGGGGGGTGAGGGAATGTTGGAGGAGGGACACTGCTGCCGTCAGGGAGGAGTCCATGGACTTATTGCTTCTCTGTAGGGCAGACATACCCGTCGAGATGCCCTCCATGAACGACACCAGCTGTGTCAACAGAGTGGTGTGTGCATGGAGGACACTCAGCATTGCTGTCTGCCCTACATGGAGCTGCCGAAGTAGGTACACAGACGCCTCACTCAGGGCAGCAGGGGACACAGGAGCAGAGGGTGTGGTGCCTGGCACAAAGGAGACACGCTCCTGAACACGGGAGCCTCCACGGACCTCTGGAATCGGAGCCAATGGGAGGGCGGTGGTGGTGGTGGTGGTGGCGGGGCCAGACAGACTAGCTGGGGTGTGGTGGCTGCTGACACCCGCCTCCACAAGGGAGTCATCCTCCGAGCTGCTGTGGTCCTCAGCTGAGGTGGATGGTGCTGAGGACTCCTCGGTGTGGCTCCCCTCGCCCTCCGTGCCACTGGGTCCCTCCGACCACTCGTCGGCTGCTGACCCAGTCTGGCTCTGCAGCTCCTCCTGGTCCGTGGAGCTGTCCCCTCCTGTGGCCGTGGATGTATCTGCAAACAATTAGGGAAACAGACAAACATCAGTCACCTGCACTGGCCGCACACACCACAGTAAGTACAGCACATTACAGAGCAAGCCCTGGCATCCTTAGTTGAACATTGCCAAAAGTCCTCACACAGATTCGGAGAAGCCAATTGTCAGTCTGATGGTCAACCATGGAACTCACACCCCTCCTGCCCTTGCACCCATCTGTCTGGTGCCTGTCTGATGGTAATACCCCAGTGTGGACACATACACCACCTACACAGTTGTTGGACATTGCAGAGAACACGGTGAAGTATGTGAACATGCACACATCACATCTCCTGCCACTGAGTCAGTGCAGGTGTCCGGATAAAGGGATGGCCAGAGTCTAAATAGAAATGCATGTGATGCATACCAGCACCAGACACCATGATGCACCCATGTCCGGATAGTCAATGCCACAATGGGGTGCATGTTGCACATGTCACTCCCCTGCAGGATCACTCTTAGGAAGTTTAATGCCATGACACAGGCATGCGTGCAAAGTCATACATCACTGTCTCCAGTCACATGGCCATGGCAGCCAGCCAACAACAGTCTGCACTGTGTCACAATCCTAGGACATGGGGAATGCAAGTAATGTAACTGACAAGTGCACATGTCCATCCCCCACAAACCACATCATCTGAACTTGTATTTGTCCACGTCATACCAATTGGACATATGGGAGACATGAAACAGAACTCTCAGAACCTGAGCACCTCACAGTGTGCTTGAATGAAAGACAGCTGCCTGAAAGTCACAGTCGCATACACCTGTGTGCACAGTCAAGTTATCAAACACCTATAAGTCACAGAAGTATCGTCTCTCATGGTCACATCTCAGATGGCATGCTGAGCCCTAACCGATAAACATACCAGTAGTCCTGACAACGAAGCCACAGCACAATGACACAGAGGCAGACACCTGAGGGAACATTTCACTGATCACAACATGTCAGCTGATACACGGGAGTGGGAGTCCAGAGTGTATTGTATGCCCTGGAGTAGGCATGACTGTCCAGCTCCACCTGTAAGAGGGATGAGACCTGGACAGTAGGCAGGTGGCTAAGCATGTGTGACACACATGACATACATACTCCTGAGGCCCAAACAGTGTTCCCACCCGCAGCATGGGGGTGTGCCAAATACCCCAGGGACATGTGGTGATTCAGATCAGCAAGTGGACCACATATCAAAGTTACACCCAGATTACATTTCACGACTTAGGCATTGTGTGAGCAATCGACCCACCCATGAAGCCCACCACAAAGTCACGGGAACAAAAGCTGTCACCCACCTTGAGCAAAGCAAAATGCAAGGACCCTGTACCAAAGTGACACAATTTCCTGACTATAAGGACCACACCTGCGTATCAGATGAGGAGTGGGCATGTCACAATTGAGGGACATGGGTCCTGGACCACAAGACTGATGTACTGTGGAAGTTTAACCAGGCCAGAGGAGGGCACATAGCATGTCAGACAGAGTTCACAGTGCAGTCATGGACACACCCCCTCCTTGCTGCTGTCTGTCCTTCAGCTGCCCATCCAGGTCAGGGAAGACCACCGCCAGGATCCGGAGCATGTGGGGGGTCAGGGTCTGGTGTCCGCCCCTCCTGCGAGGAGGCGACAGCTTCAGCTGGACCCTTGCGATCCTCCGGGTCCAGCCACGAAGGTCCTGCCACCTCTTCTGGCAGTTGCGGATCCGGCGCTTGTAGACCCCCACGGATCTTACTGCCCGGGCGATGGTCAGCCAGATTTCCTGCTTACGGTGGGCATCAACCTGTGAGGATGACAAAGTGAAAAGGCCATTACTACACATGCAACATATCCGTGCATCACACAGTCGGATATACATGTCTCAATCACAGGGGCATATAATGTACACAGGCAGTGCAACGATGGCTATGAACAGTTTTCCAGCAGTTACTACATGGTGTCATTGCATGGGAAGTAAACCTTGTTGGAATGCACTGTTACTGCACTGTACCTGTTCAGTGCATGTGACTACACACTTTGGGGGGTGAGAACTACTCAGCGAGCATGATAGCCAGTGGTGTGCACACTGGAAGTCTTGCTAGTCAGACAACATGCACAATTAGTAAGGCAGTGGACAGCACACTCACCTGCTCCCCTGGTGTCCCATACAGCTTGCTGTACTGTGGAAGGCGGTTGTCCAGCAGGGCCTGGTTCTCCTCAAGGCTGAAGCTCTCTCCACAGTACGTGCCATTGCAGTAGCCAGAGGATGCAGAGACAGCAGCAGTGTTGGTGGCAGATGTCGTCCTGGAGCATGTAGTGCAGGCAAGTGAGCCCTCAGGGGAACAGTCAGCATTATATGTGTGCTGCAGAGGCAGATACTGTCCCATGTGTCCAAAGTGATAGGTCCAAGTCGTTTGCATCTTCTGAATCTAACCAATCCATGGAATAGCAGCACTAATACACGCCCACAGCATCCTTCAAAACTTCAACTTCATGACACTCATGATTTTGCAACATTGTTGTGGCTGGCCAACTGAATTCACTGCATCAGTCTCGTTGAAGCTTCGAAAACGCGTCCGTTGCCATGCCAGGCCCCAGCCAATGCGTGCGCACCGTTCGGTCCATTGCTGTACAACGCGTATCCCGGGATACAACGCGTACCTGCTCACAACAGATGCAATGGGCCATGCGGGCACACCGATCGGTCCATTGCTGTTCAACGCATATCCCGGGATACAACGCGTACCCGCTCACAACAGATGCAATGGGCCGTGCGGGCACACCGATCGGTCCATTGCTGTTCAACGCGTATCCCGGGATACAACGCGTACCCGCTCACAACAGATGCAATGGGCCGTGCGGGCACACCGATCGGTCCATTGCTGTTCAACGCGTTTCCCGGGATACAACGCGTACCCGCTCACAACAGATGCAATGAGCCGTGCGGGCACACCGATCGGTCCATTGCTGTTCAACGCGTATCCCGGGATACAACGCGTACCCGCTCACAACAGATGCAATGGGCCGTGCGGACACACCGATCGGTCCATTGCTGTTCAACGCGTATCCCGGGATACAACGCGTACCCGCTCACAACAGATGCAATGGGCCGTGCGGGCACACCGATCGGTCCATTGCTGTTCAACGCGTATCCCGGGATACAATGCGTACCCGCTCACAACAGATGCAATGGGCCGTGCGGGCACACCGATCGGTCCATTGCTGTTCAACGCGTATCCCGGGATACAACGCGTACCCGCTCACAACAGATGCAATGGGCCGCGCGGGCACACCGATCGGTCCATTGCTGTACAACGCGTACCCGCTCACATCAGATGCAATGGGCCGTGCGGGCACACCGATCGGTCCATTGCTGTTCAACGCGTATCCAGGAATACAACGTGTACCCGCTCACAACAGATGCAATGGGCTGTGCGGGCACACCGATCGGTCCATTGCTGTTCAACGCGTATCCCGGGATACAACGCGTACCCGCTCACAACAGATGCAATGGGCCGTGCGGGCACACCGATCGGTCCATTGCTGTACAACACATACCCGCTCACATCAGATGCAATGGGCCGTGCGGGCACACTGATCGGTCCATTGCTGTTCAACGCATATCCCGGGATACAACGCGTACCCGCTCACAACAGATGCAATGGGCCGTGAGGGCACACCGATCGGTCCATTGCTGTTCAACGCGTATCCCGGGATACAACGCGTACCCGCTCACAACAGATGCAATGGGCCGTGCGTGCACACCGATCGGTCCATTGCTGTTCAACGCGTATCCCGGGATACAGCGCGTACCCGCTCACAACAGATGCAATGGGCCGTGCGGGCACACCGATCGGTCCATTGCTGTACAACGCGTATCCCGGGATACAACGCGTACCCGCTCACAACAGATGCATTGGGCCGTGCGGGCACACCGATCGGTCCATTGCTGTACAACGCGTCCCTGTACAGGTCACACGCATATGTCACCATACTTGTCACTGGTGAACGTATGCCAGCCACATATACTTTCCAGGGACTCAGGGGCACACCTACAACACCACACCCAGTCCACACTGTATCTAAGGCATGTAAGGCTGCATTACCTTTTCTGTGTATGGGGGTAAACATGTGGTTTTTGGGGTGGCACTTGGGGGCAGCCACACCCAGGCTGTGCACGTGTTCATGGGGACAGGATCCTTTGTGTGTTGTGCACCTGACCACTGTGATGTGCAACTGTTCATTTTGGAGCATGTGGCATGGTCACATTTCCAGGTTGTGTATGTGTATGACATGTCACATACCCCCAGGCTCACATGTGGGAAGGCATGTACGTCACAGGGTGACCCATTGCCACAATAGTGATGGCCCTCCACAGTCTGTGTGCATGTTGTGTTTCCGATGTCTCTGACTCCATGTGCACAATGGGAGACAGTCTCCACTTCCACGTTGTTTGTGCATGGACTTTGATGTTGTGTGTGTGTGTCACAGACGTCCATGTCTGTCCTGCAGAGGCAACAGGCGCCACTACCTGTGGGAGTCATGTTTGTTTTTCTGACGTGTACATGATACGCCATGTCATGCCAGTGTCCATGTGGCAAGACAGGGTCCCTGGGAATCTACCTGGCAATGAGCTGTGATGCCTGTGGCGCATCTGTCCAGACATGTCACTGTGGTGTGTGTGTGGAACGTGACAGCAGTAAATGGGTACTGTGACACAGCCTAATGGTTTCCCATAGCACACCCTGGAACCTGTTATCAACACATGTTGAACTGAGATGTTAGATGATGTCCATGTAGGTGCCATATATGTTCAAACAGAACGGCACACACATCAAGTACTTGTGTCTCGTAATGATGTATCATGTGAAATTGAGTATGGTGAATGGCACATATGTGGGGTGACTGACAATCTTTCTTTCTTCACCTATGCACTGCAGTGCTCCAGCTGTCCATAGACCATTCCCTGACCTGGCAACGATGGTGGAACGTGACAGCATCTGACGGTACCGCTTCACCAGGCAGCTGATTGTGGATTTGGCAGTGCGCTTGGCCCCACATTTGCAGCCTGGCCGGCCGTACCCTACAACGCTGACCCCCAAGGTGAAGGTGATGGCAGCCCTACACTTCTTTGCCACCGGTACCTTTCAACACACTGTGGCGACTGCTGGTGGGATGTCACAGACTATGTTCAGCCGTGTGCTACGCGATGTTTTGGAGGCAATGTTGAGATGCCTGAACCAGTACATCTATTTCCCAACACGTCAACAACTCACTGACGTCAAGAGTGACTTCTATGCCCTGGGGAGGATGCCACATGTCATTGGCTCCATTGATGGGACACATGTGGCCTTGGTACCACCACAGGCACATGAGCAGGCATACCGGAACCGTAAACATTACCATTCGATCAATGCTCTGGTGGTATGTCTTGCAGATATGACCATCACACATGTGTGTGCCCGTTTCCCCGGTTCTGCACACGATGCCTACGTGATGAGGAGTAGTCGCATCCCGAGGATGATGTTACCGATGCAAAACCAGCGTGCCTGGCTTGTCGGTGTGTACTGACTTTGTACCATTGTGTGTGTTCTGCTATGTTGTATTCCGCCCACTTTTCCAACTCAGCTAATGTGCAATTGTCTATCTGTAGGTGACTCCGGATACCCCAACATGCCGTGGTTGCTGACACCCCTCAGGAACCCTGTGACACCAGCCCAGATGCGCTACAAAGAGGCACATGGTCGGACCAGGAGAGTGATCGAGCGGACCTTTGGTCTCCTGAAGAGCCGCTTCCGCTGCCTGGACAAGACAGGAGGGGCCCTCCCATATGCCCCAGCAAAGGTGTGCAAGATTGTCATCGTCTGCTGCATGCTACACAACCTGGCAGGGCGGAAGGAGTTGCCTCTCATCCTGGATGACGATGACCAACGTCCGCCACCTGTGGAGGATCCTGGCCTGGGCCACGATGCCAGTGATGATGATGATGATGAGGGTGATGTCCGCACACAGCTCATCACCAACTTCTTCAGCTGAATGTGAGTATCCAGAGATGTCATGTCAATGATGTGAGTTTGCATGATATGTGTGGGTGGTGCTCTGGTGCTGTTTGAGTGTGGCCATGTGCTACTTGACTGGATGCGTGCAGCGATGTGTTCTTGCAGGTAGTCTGTACTGCCCAACAGTGTTGACATGCTAACTTGGTTTTGTGTAGTTATCTTGTGACATGTATTGGGCATGAGTATTGCAGTTCTGTGCTGTTCTTCAGTGGTTTTGACTGTGTGTCATGTCTGACCTTCACAGGGTGCTTACAGAGTTGTTTGGTCAACTTGGATCCCCCGACTCCATGATTCCGCTTTCAGGGTGGCAGCAGTCGTTTCCCTACAGGTGATGTGCCACACACCCCTGGACTTTCTATCTTCTGCACTTTTTGACTTTGTGGCCACAGCCACGTGGGATTACCTTGCATTTGTAGTGGAAACAACATGTTGCAAATGTGTAATAAACCTGTGCCTCACTTTGGGATGTGCGTTGTCTGTGGTCACACATCTGACTGACATTTGCTTGCTGCACCTGTGGGCTAGTTGACACAGACTGTGAATAGGTGTGGTGTCTGTGCATTCCACAGTATTTCCTGGCAACATCAGTGTAGGCGAAGAGTCCGATGGCCCTGGTGTCTCTGTGTTGTGTAGCCCTGTGGTGTGTCTCCCTCATATGTGTCACGTCACCATGACTCACATGACGGTGTTGTACTTGCTGTAGCAGTTAGCATACACAGTGTAATTTAGCAGATCATCATCCCCATGACAGTAACCACGTTGGAATCACAACAGAGGCAAGTATGGTGTAGTAGTGATTTTATTTACAGACATGTGTGAGTATAGTGCACAGGATGGTGGGTGCTGTACATTGGGATTGTGATCCGAAGTTCCCAGATGAGTTGGAAGTCTTGGTAGCAGAAATGTCCTGAGTGAAGTCCACAGTCATCTGATACATTAGTCCAACTTAGACTCCCCATGTCATGTGGGAGAGTTGTGTTGCATTCTACAGGGTGAACAGTTTGCACACAAAGGAGACTTTCCAGAACAGGTGTTGGCTTCCTGGGGGATGTACATGGCCATCAACCTCTCAGTTTTCCTTCCTCGGACGACCCCTCTTCTTTGGGGGGGGGACCCTCACGTGCAGGCTGCTGCGGTGCAGGGGACTCTCCGCCAGAGTCCTCCTCCCTCCCTGTGGCAGTTGCAGTTGTTGCAGCACCAGATGTTGTGGGCACACAGGGAGGTGTGGCCATGTTGGTACTAATCTGGCGGAGGCATGTCAATATGTCCCTATGCACCGCTGTCAGTTCTTGCCATGTGTCCCACTTGGACTCCATGCGAGACATGTGTGTCTCCACACGGGACATGTGTGAGTCCAAGCAGGCATGATGGGCAGCCTGCTGCTGTTGGATGTCCTTGAGGATCCCCACTACCTGGCTGACCTCTCCGGTGCTATTCTGGTACGCATCAGCAATGCGTGCCAGTTGTGGGTCATCATGCAGTCAAGACCCCTCTGCAAACAGCGACCTCTGCCTACCACCCCTCCCACCACCCCTGGCGACACATGCGGGACCTGCGGTGGCACACCCAGGTGACCCTAGGCCCCCTTGGGGGTTGTTACTGGGGTCGTTGTCTGTAGCTCGACGTTGGGCCAGGGTCCCTGTGCTGTTGTCATTGGTGGTCCTTGGTCTGTCCGTGTCGGCGGGGGTGGTCTGTGTGTTGGCAGTTCTTGGAGGGGTGGGTGCAGGGGGTGCAGATGTTGGTCCTGCTGGTGCTGCATGATGACTCGCACCGGAGGGGCCAGGTAGGTCTTCGCCATCCGAGGAGTGCAGAGGCTGTTCCACACCAGTGAGCTCAGTGTCCCCCGGAGCCTGGGACAGGGACTCCTCCTCGCCTGCTGCTGTGTCCCCATCATCACCTGTTTTTGGAAGAGACACACAATGTATGTTATATTTCTACAGGCATCAATGGTTCACACACCTGACAGTTGTGACTGTACCTCTGGATGCGGGCCTTACATTGCATTGTCCTAAGTTGTAACAGTAAGAGGTTGATATTGGTGTAGCACATTGTCCGGCAAACCTGAGGCTTTTCAATGTGAATGTTGAGGTGTGTGCATGGCCAGCATTGGTTGTATTTGGTGGACTTCCGGCCCTCCTTTTCCCCCAGCCCAGTTATCCCACCATGAAGCATGCCACCCTTACAGTGTGTTCAGGTTGACTCTCAGGATGTCATTCAGTGGTGTCCTGCTGTTGGTTGGTGCACAGGTCCCAACAGGGCCTGGTACTCCCCACAACAGAGCACCATTGTCAGACATCTTTGATGTGGCTTTTCACTCCCTCTGAGGTGTGCATGCTTCAGTGCTAGCTTGCTGGGCCATGTGGGTGGGGGTTCTTGAGCTGTGACTACCACTCCCATCATGCTATTGCCTACACCCCCCCTTCCCAGCATGCCCATACTTCCTTCCTTTTGACTCTGCTTCCCTGTGGGGTAGTGTGCCTGTGCTGACAGGATGGCTGACAGTGTTGTCCTGCCGGTTGTTTGGCTACAAGTCCCAAGAGTGTCCCTGTGCTTCACACAGCATAACCCAGGGTGGTGGTTCTTTGTGGGATCTTCAATTGGAGTGTGAGACATTGCATTCTCCCAGGTGGGTTATGTGGAGTTAGTGTTGAGGGGGGGTGTGAGGAGGACTGCTTGCAACTATGGTCAGTGCTGTGATTCCTCCTTCTCACCCAGCCAGATATCCCACCATGGAAGGTGCTTCCATTGCAGGGAGTGCAAGTTGTCTTTCAGGATGTCAGTCAGTGGTGTCCTGCTGTTGGTTGGTGCACAGTTCCCAGCAGGGCCTTGTGCTCCCCACAGCAGTACCCAGTGTCAGCCATCTTGTCAGTCCTTTTCCACTCCCTGTGATGTGAGCATGGTTCAGGGTGGTGTTGATGGGCCAATTGTGAGGGTGACCAATATCTGTGACTGCAACTCCCATCATGCTATTGGCTACACTGACTTCACCAGCATACACAGAATTCCTTCCTTTCAGTGAGCTTCCCTGTGAGGTGGTGTTCTAGTGGTGGCAAAATATCTGACTGTGTTTGTTGGTTATATTTGTGCCACTGCCTTGCTGTATTTGTTGTTAGGTTTGTACATGTCATGACACAGTTACATGTCACTATGAGATGGCAGGTATTGTGTTTGTCTGACTAGCATTTACATCTTGGGATGATTATCTTTTGGTTGCTGTGGATTTGTTAAGGGTGCATGGTTTGACTATCCCCTTGACAGTGATGTGTGTGTATTGTCACACCATATTGTGTATATTAGTTGTGTACTCACCAGGCTCTGGGATGTTTGTTAGTCCATATATGCTCACTGGTGGTAGGATGGCCCGCACCTTCTCCTCCCAGGGCCTGAGGTATACTGGTTTGGCAGGAGGGCCACTGCCGGTGTGCTGACTCAGGAGGTAATCCTTCTTCAGTAGGTCCCTGACCCTCCTGCGCACATCATACCACCGGTTCTGGATGTCTTCCT
The DNA here is from genome assembly GCA_963921515.1 of Calotriton arnoldi. Taxonomy (NCBI): domain Eukaryota; kingdom Metazoa; phylum Chordata; class Amphibia; order Caudata; family Salamandridae; genus Calotriton; species Calotriton arnoldi. Next base: position 1,547,972 of record CAWUFW010004186.1, on the reverse strand, counting down.
TTGTGCGCAAACATGGTGATTGTGCGTTCACCCTGTTGATGATCCTCTCCCACATCTTGGTTTTCTGCGCCATGGGGGTCTGTTGGACCAATGTGCCAAACAACTGTGGCTCTACCCTCAGGATCTCGTCTACCAGGACTTCAAATTCGCTATCTAGGAACTTTGGATTCTTCTTTGGGGGCATGGTGATGGGTGGTGGTGGTGATTGATGTGTGTGTGTGTGTGTGTGTGTGCAAGTGAGGGTGAGTGAGTGTAGGTTTTGCTGGGTGTGTGTGAGGGTGCTATTTGTTGAGGTGCTAATGGTGTGTGGCTTGTGTGATGGATGAGCTGTGAGTGTGTCTGTGGTTGCTGCCTGATGGTGTTCTGTGCTGGCAGGTCAGTGGAATTTGCAAAGGATCATGGTAGGGATTTGTGGCCTTTATATAGGTGGAGTTGGGGGTGTGTCCTTGTTCCATTTCCCCCCTGTATTTATTGGCTTTGTGATTGCTTGTTTGGCCCTTTTTTTGTATTTTTTCCTTTGTATTTTTTGTGCATGTAGGAGACGTTCTTCTGACCGAGTTGGACGCTGCAGTTGTCTCGTGCGATCTTCTCCGACTCGTTCCCGCTGTGTTTCAGCTAGGTTTCATGTGCGGCGTACGAGTCGGTCGCTGAGTTTTGTGTTGTTTCGGCTGGCTTTTGTATGCGTGTCGGTCGTACGGCTTGAGCTCCGTGCGAGTAGGTCTGGTTTTGCACGCATTGCATCGTACTGCGCGGGTCGGAGTTCGTGGGTACGTTTAGTTCGGGTTGATTCCTGGTGAGTGTCGGTCGGTTCGAATCGCGTGGTTTCCCGGCCGGATAGCTTGTTTCCGTCCGGGTCGGTCGTTCGTTTTGTGTTCCGTACGAGTCGGTCGTGATTCACATGCATTTCATCGTACTACGCGGGTCGGACGGCGCTGGTACGTGTCGGTCGGACTAAATTCCCGTACCGAGTCGGTTGGTACGTTTTCCGGCCCGAAGCGGAATCGGCCCCTCTGTGTCTAAAATTATGGGCAAGGTAGTCCTGGATCGTCTCACAGTCTGGCTTGATCACTTTAACGTTATTTCCGACCTCCAATATGGATTCAGACAGGGAAAGGGGACAATAGACCAATGCCTGAATCTCCATTTGGTGATCGGGAAGTATACCATTGCCAAGGGAGGTGTCCTGCATCTGGCCTTTATGGATCTAACCTCAGCTTTTGACCTTGTCAATAGGTCTAAGCTGTGGTTGGTCCTTCGTGATATAGGGCTAGAGGCTGAATTGATTTCCTTCCTGCATACTGCACATGTTAACACCACGGCTGCGGTACGGTTTAATGAAGATGGCAGCTTGACAGATTCTTGGCCAGTAGGAAGGGGGGTCCGGCAGGGGTGCATTTTGGCCCCTCTGCTATTCACCCTATATATCAATAAACTGGGGGACACTTTAACATTATGCTGTAAGGACATACCAAGGGCCGGTGCCAAATCGATTCCCGCATTGTTGTATGCCGACGATGCGGTTTTATTGTCTAGAACTGCAAGGGGCCTGCAACAACTTTTAAATTGTTTTATAGATTTTATGAATTCCCTAGATTTTGTAACGAATTTTAAGAAATCTCATGCAATGTCGAATGGCCCGCGAAAGGCGGCCAAGGCTAAATTTTACTGTAATGGGGACGAATTAACCAAAGTATCCACTTTCCCATACTTAGGGGTACTCTTTGATGACCAAGGTACATGGGGAGCGCAACGAACACTTAAAAAGAACATTTTGGCAAGAGTAACGGGGGCCACTATGGACTTTGCAAAAAGACTAGGGTCAAAACCCCTGCCCGCACTCTTGAAAGTTTATACCGCAAAATGTATTCCTATGGTCACGTATGGATGCGATATCTGGGGTTACAAAGATGTAAAGGATATACAAGTGGCAGAGAATAATTTTATGCGCAAACTCCTTGGGGTCCCTGTAGCTACTCCTGTTTACTGCCTGCATGAAGAACTGGGGATGGGGTACATTGCAGACCAGATCGCAGTTTCCCCCCTGCTACGAAGGCTTAGAATCTGGACTCAACCCCCCCCGAATCTAAACCAACTTATAATTTCGGATTGTATGGCGCTAGAGAGAGCCCAGCATATCCCTTGGCTTAAATATATAAAGGAAGAAACAAAATGTCTAGGGTGCCCAGATTTGTTTTTGACCCCGAAGCCTTTGGGCAAGACTGCGATCATAAATTTTAAACGGCAGTTTGTGGATAGGCGGAAATGCCTTAGGGAGGAGGCTGAGTTAGGCAAGTCCTCGGTGAGAAGGTATGTCACTCTGAGCCTAGGCCCGCAGCTGCAACCATATTTATCTTATGTTAGTAAACCATACCACCGTTTTGTTTTAACAAGATTTCGTTTAAATATGGTTCCCTGGCTGCTGGCATTCCCCAGAGGATACTCAAAATCTGAATGGTTAAAACCCTGCCCCTGTGATAACTTCTCGGAACAGGATACCTTGCACCTAATGTTTTTTTGTACCTACTATGAGTCTCTGCGTAGGCAGCATATCCTCCCTCTACCTAGAGAATGCCAGTTTGTCCAAGTGAGGCCAGCTCTGCTCTATTTACAAATGCTGGCATCACCCATGGTTTGCCTCGGGGTCGCAAGTTTTTTAATCGGGGCCATTAGACATAGGAACAGAGTACTCCCGTAATAGTAATTTTGTGTTGTCTGCTGGCTCAATTGTGTTTTCCCCTTCTTGATTATTATGGTACATTTTTATATGTGATATTAATTAAGGATCTGGTCTATTACTTGAGCACAGTGCACTTTAATGATATTGGCTTTTTTTATGAACGTTTTTAGATATGAATATTGTAATTGATATGCGGGATCATTTTATTGCTATGTATTTGGCTGGAATGTGTATTTTCTTTTAACAATATTGTATGCTTTTATGACTCTTGGCTGTCGAATAAAGTATTTTTGACTGACTGACTGGCATCCCTACATGTGTTAACACCCATTGCTCTGGCTGTACGGAGCCCCCTTTTATATGTCTCTGCCAAGGATGCTGTTTTATGAGCCATGTCTCCCTTAAATCCAGTCAGGCTATGTTGGAGTATTTACATGTTACAGTCTTCAATTTCAGCTTATTATCAATATTGTCTTGATGTGCTACAGTTCAATATAGGGCCTATTACTTACTCTGACATGTTTAAACATTGGCGGTAGGTCAATCAAGACCCATTTTATCTGTTGTGATTGTTGATTTACCATGAATGTTCAACTTTATTTGTAATCTTGCTGCTAATACATCATACATTTTCCTCCTGTTTGAAGAGTTCTTGCACCCTTTTCCACATCTCAAACTACTAATATTGTGGAGGTGAGGTGTATCAGGGGGAATAGGGTAGGGAATGGGGATAGAACATTTTTCCACTTGCACATTACCAGTGTTTTCTGGGATTTTCAGCTCTTGTTGTCAGTGAAGCCTTATACCTTCTTTTGGATGATGTGTTGCCTTTGTATCCCTTTCTATCTCTTCTTCTTACTTCTTTTTAAAATTTTTGCTCTTACTTATAGATATCTTATTAAGTCATTGATTTTCACTAAGATCGCTTTCCATAAGCTGATTATTGTCACTTACCAATTATATGCACAGGGCATAGCCCACTCAAACCCTACATTATACATGCAAAATATATAAAGTTACATAATTAATCCATGTCTCAATTTAAAAACAATCTCAGTATACTATCATTAAATGCCAAAAGCCTTAACCACCCTGTTAAACGGCGCAAAATTGTTGATTATCTCTATAAACTGAAAGCTGATGTCATATTACTTCAAGAAACTAAAGTTCAAAACAAAGAGGCTGTTTCCTTCATTAATAAATGGGGGGGAAATGTTGCCTGTTTTCCTGCAAAGGGTGAAAAAAACGGGGTCCTCAGCCTAATATTCAGGAATTCCAATATCTCAATTTCCATCAAAATTTATAAGGAGGGTAGGTGGTTAGAATTGAGCAAGGATGGGAAAACTTTCTGCATTCAATATTTATGCACAAAATGATGGTCAGCAAGTTTTCTGGAATGACCTTTCCCTCAATGTGTCTTTTATTCCTGAAGATACACTGATTTTATTTTTGGGGAGATTTTAATTTCCCAATAGGTTGCCCTATAGACAGATCTTCTAAATGTCACTATCGCCCCCAAAGCTCATAAAACCATGAAAAACCTATCCTCAAAATGTAATCTAAAGGATACATGGAGATTACAACATCCAAATATGTTAGATTTCACCTTTTTCTCTCCTCCACATTTTTCATATTCAAGAATTGGTTATTGACTGATTTCGGGCTCCCATGTAGACCTCCTTGACACAACTACAATGGAACCTAGGCACATTTCTAATCACTCCTGTATCGCTTTATTATTTACATGGGGTACCCCAAAAACCAAACGCAATCCATGGAGATTAAATGACAAAATTCTAAATGATAATGGACATTAAACTAAGATTTATAATGATATCCGTCAATTTCTTGAGATTAACACTGCTGTCAATACTTCTTCTCTCTCTAGATGGAAAGCACTAAATGCAACCATTAGATGTTCCCTTTTTAAGCATTAGATCCTATATGAATAAACAATCTAATGAAAAATTAGACAGACTAGAAAAAGAAAACAAAGGATCGGAATCTCAACATAAACAATCCACCTCTGATAACTAAGGGCCAGTGGACGAAGTTTTTTGTGTTTGAAAACGGCCCGATTCATAGAATCGGGCCGTTTGCAATTGCAAAAAGGCATTTTCAAATGTACAAAGCGAACAGTATTTTGAAGGGGTGTGTTTAGGGCATCCCTTCCTAAGTCCAATTTGCATTACTATGTACAAATGTTCTGCAACCAAAATGAGGTATCAAAACATTTGCATTTTACCACCAACTCAAAGTTAGTGATAAGCCATTTGCAAAAATGAACAGGTTCCCGTGGGACACCTTTTCATTTGAGAATTAAATAAAAAATGTTTTTAAAGAGCAGGCAGTGGTCCCATGGACCACCCCCTACTCTTAAAAAATGAAGCAGAAAACTTTTTTTTTTTAACGCATCCCATTTTCCTTTAATCAAAACAGGCTGTATTAAAAAAAAAAAAACTGCTTTATTTATAAGCAATCACAGACATGGAGGTCTGATGACTCCAGCAGGCCTCCATCCTTGTGATTTTTGCAATTACCAATGGGTTTCAAACTGAGACCTACCTCATAAATAATTATTAAGTAGGTCTGTTTGCAAACCACTGGGAATCACAGAAAGTGTAAAACACACTTTCGTACAGTAGTGTTTGCGATGACCAAATAGCGAATCGCAAAAATTCACAATTTGGAAGTTGCAAACACTAAGCTTTATACATCTGGCCTTACTTCTTTCCTCTTTGAATGCAAAAATTATGAATAAAACAAACTACTAAGTACAAGGGCTAGTACTTTGATACAAAACCAGAAATGTATACGTATGTGCAAGGCCAACAAATACTAGCTCTGTATTTAAACAACACAAAACATCCATTACTAACGTTAAAGATGGCAATGGTAAGGTACATACAGACTCTGAAGAAATTACAGAAATATTTAAACAATTCTACATAGAACTATATGATATTAATTCACAAATAGTCCCTAGGACCTGACTAGAGTTCCTTAATACACTCTACCTTCCTACAGTTAATGCTGCAGATAGACAGTCACTGGCTTCTCCCTTCACAGCCCATGAAGTCTGGACTGCTATAAAACACCTAAAGGTGGCTAAGGCATATCCAGATGGATATAAAGCTTTTTTTAAATACATTCTTTTGGCTTGAATTAGAAACCCCTTAGTGGAATTATACCATACATTCTCATCCTCAGGAGTGATATCAGGTACACCCTCAGAAGCTATCATCACAGTGATACCAAAAGATGGGAAAGAATTTTCCTTTCTGAAAAATTATAGACCGATCTCATTAATAAATCTTGATTGTAAAAGTTTTGCACAAGTACTCGCCATGCCCTTATATAAAGTAATACCTAGACTTATCCACCCAACACAATTGGGGTTTATTAAGGACAGGCTATATAGTGACAACACTAGACTAATCTCTCATGTTATCGAGAAAGCTTCCCTCACTTATTCTCCTACTGTTGCGATAGCCTTAGATATGGAAAAGTCCATTGATATGGTAGCTTTGCTATTCCTTCATGCGGTACTCCACAAATGACTTTATCGGGATGGTAATTGTCTTATATACTTACCCTAAAGCAAGAGTCCGTTTAAATGGTACCTTAATGGATTATTTTACACTGAAGCAGGGTACAAGACAAAGATGTCCTCTGTCACCTCCTCTTTTTCTGCTAGTTATTGAGCCTCTGTTACAATCTATAAGAGACAATAAAGAAATTGCGGGTATAACTTTTGGCGACCTCACAGTAAGCTGCAGCCAATGCCAATGACATTTTGGTCTTTACTGAACATGCGGAGTCATCTATCTATCCAGGCGTTGACAAACACTATTGAAGCTTACTCCCAGGTTTCTGGCTATTCCCTAAACAGAGATAATTTCAAAATGTTGGCCTTAAATAAATTGGGAGGCAGAGAGGTTTTGGGTGACTCAAGCATATACTGGCAAGCTAAATATACATATAGTATCTTGGTATAAAATTCAATGGCAATCTTCAGAAATTGCTTGGGCATAATCAACCTATTACCCTGCAAAAGATATTGAATATTTTAAAAGGTTGGTCTCCAAAATACTTAACTTGGTGGGGCAGAACTGAGACAGTCAAAATGATGATCACCCCCATGGTAAACTACTTGATTTCTATAATACAGATTTCACTATCCTTTGATTTCTTTTATAGGGTGGATGGTCTCTTAAACAAATCCCCTCTGGACAATAGGAAACCGAAAATCTCGTAATAAAAATTAAGACTTCTCAATAACATGGGAGGAGTTAGATTGGCTGGCCTCTGTCTTTACCATAGGATTTTCCTTTTAAGCTATGTTCTCTCTGGCTTTTCTCAATTGGAACACTATCAATTGATAAGGGTGGAGGTTGAGAAACAGATTTTATTACACCCTAACTTAATCTCCTTTTTGACATTGTCTACTAAAAAACTACCGCACCCTGGAGATATTTTCCACCAATCAAAAACATTACTCCTTGACATTGATTCATACTCTACCACGAAACTTCAAAATTCTTATTTAGATTCGATTTGGAATAATATCAATTAAAGTAGAAGGCTCTCCACTTAACTAGACCTCTTGGATAGATGCAGCTATATACATCCTGAACCAATTGGACTCTCTACAATCGCCAATGACATTTGCTAACTTACAATATTCTTATTGTCTTCCTAATTTGGAATTTTACTGATTCCTTAAGCTAAAATCGGCTATAGCTAAATCAAAAGCATAATTTTTCCACCCTACTATATTAGATCTTATTGCTCTATATAACCGCAGCGGACACTTTGGGGCCGATTCCGATGTCGGACGGACTCAGGTCCGTCCGACATTGGTCCGGAGCCGTAACCGACCGACCTGCTGTCGTCGGTTACGGCCCAGGCAGTACGATGCGACCGAACCCTGTTCGGTCGCACTCGTATCTCCCACAATGGGAGCATGCATTCCGGACGGAATGCATGCTGGCATTGGAAAAAGCAGGGGTGCAGTTCAACCCTGCACCCTGTGGCCGGCACCCCAAGGTGCCTGCCACCGGATGCAGGAGTTCAACAGAGGGGCACCATAGGTGCCTCCAGGCCGCCATTCGGCGACCTTGCACCCATGGGGGTCCCACTGGGGGCCCCCAAAGACAGTGACCGACTGCCTTTTCGTGCCGGAAAGACCGGCACGAAAGGCAGTGACAGCTGCCATCGTACTCCCTCGGTCGCAAAGAGGCAGCCGGGGGAGTACAGAGAGATTTCCGGATGGCTGACGGGCTCTCCGAACCCGTCGTGAGCCATCCGGAAATCCAGTCGGATTCTTTCCGACCGAGCCCATCGGAATGGCTCGGTCGGAAAGGAATCCGAGCGGCACGTTCCGATTCGGTCGGAAGGGCTCCGGCCATCGTTCGGTGCCCTTCCGGCCGAAATCGGAATCGGCCCCTTTGTCTTCAAAGTATATTTCCTTCTTTTACTGCAATTGTCTAAATTGTTATAACATACCGAAACTAAATGGGAATCTGAATCTAATGTGACAATACCCATATCTAATTGGCAAGAGATGTGGATATCCAGTTTCAAATACAAATCACTCCCTCCTTAGGTCAAACTTAATTGTGCCGTTTGCATAGAACACACTGGACCCCATATTCCATGTATAAAATGAAACTAAAAGACAGCCCCTTGTGCTGGAATTGTAACGCTTCAACTGGTGACTTACCACTTGTGATGTTCTATTGCCCCTTTACTGAAGGACTTCTGGCAAAAAGTATTCTTATTCTTCGAAGTTGTTTTACAAATTAAACCAACCTTTTGTATCTCCTATTTGGTAACTGGCCCCCTTGATTCGTGCATACAGAATGGAAATGAGAACCAGCTTTTGTACCTCATACTTACCAGTGGCTGAAAGGTAATTTTTAGCAACTGGAAGAACCCGACCAAAATATCCTTTCAAGCTCCGAAAGAACGTATAATATTTACAAGAGGAATGGACACTATCTCACTTCGACAATCTCGCTGGAAAAACACCACACCTCAGATATGGGAAAAACTGGACTCTTATCTAGAACAAATTAAACCTCCATGACTCCTCATTATATTGTTTTACATACATGGTTATTATTGTTTCCAGTGCCATACGGATTTTGTATGGCTTCTAACATCTGGTCCTTCTGTGTTTTTTCTCCTTGAAACTTTTTTGTAATCTTCATTTTCCTTTTGTTGGGTTATTATTTCATTGTTGATGACGTTTCATTATCACACATTGCTCTACTTCCTCGTTTTTGCTTTTGATCATGGACAACCTCAGATTACTCAGTTAAGTTTTCTAATGCAGTATATGATCATTATTTACCCTGTTTTTTCAAATTCTTATAAAACTTTCAGAAATAAAAAATATAAAGTGAAAACACAACACAAAAAAATCTTGCACACCAATTTAGAAAAACAGAGTAAAATGTAATAAATTATTTGAGATCAAAACGACGAAAATCTAATCAGTGGAACCTGAGTTATGCAATTTTAAAGTTTTAAGTGAAGATAGTGCCTAGGAGCACAAATAGTCTAGGATGTGTTGTGCAGCGTTGATTCTGAGGAAGATGCAGTGCTGCAATGAGGAGTCCTGCATTGTCGTCAAGAAATGCCGTCATCGAGGGGCTTGTGATGTGGAGTCCTGCTTCAAGGATGCATCGCGCAGCGGAGGTTCGGAGGAAGCTGCAGGTCTGCGTTGCAAAGTCCTGCGTCATCGTTGAGGATGTTGTCAACGAGGGGCTTGCAATGCGGAGGCCTGAGAAGAGAATACATTGAGCAGCAGTGGTTTGCTGAGGAGGCTGCGATGCAAGGCCCTGTGTCAAGGATACATTGCGCAGTGGCAGTTCCGATGTGACTAGGAGATGTGTCATGCTGCGTCAGTTTTGGTCACAGGACTACAGCTGGGCTGGCAACGCAACTTAAGTCCCACTTCCAAAGGTCCAGAACTGTGGTGGCACCACTTGGGTAGGACTCACAGGTGCTGGGTTGAAGGTGGCTGGAGCCTCCTCTGTCCCTGAGGCTCCAGCCATCAGGAGACCAGCTAACTAGCGCCTGGAGTCACACTGATGGTCCTGGGTTCAAGATGCAGGTCCAGTCCTTTTCACTCAGGCAACAAGGCAGCAGTCCTTCTGAGTCTTCCACAGATCCAGAGGTGTATTCAGAGTTGGGTCTGAGGGTCCATTATTTATACATGGTGCCCACTTTGAAGTAGGAGGAGGTTCTGGAGGTTACACCCCCCAGAGGTGTCTGAAATGTCCTTCCTCCCTGCCCTGGCCCCAGCTTTTCTGGGGACACAAAATTCTAGTGTCAAACCCTTTGTGAGTGTGCTCAGGCAGAGGCTTTGTGATGTACAAGTGTGGTAGCTGACTGCTCCTCCCTCTAATCAAGTTAGAGATAGCCCATCCTGCCAACACCTAATTCCTCTTTATCTCACTGTCTGGGAGCAATACGCAAAGACCAACTGCCAGCTGCTTATGTGTCCCAGGATATAGGCTGCAGGCACCAAATGGTTAGAATAAGAAAATGCCAGTTTTCTAATAGTGCCATTTTCAGAACTGTGACTTAAAATCCAACTTTACCATTAAAGAGGGTTTTAAATTACAATTCTTTAGGCACCAAACTGAATATTCCTATCTGTCCCCAATTGAAAATTACCACTTGTAATAAGGGGACCCTATGGTAGAGGTATACCTCACAGTAGTGAACAATGACTTTAGTAGTTATTCACTAACAGGATATATAAAACTTAAACGTACATGTCCAACTTTTTTAATACACTGCACCCTGCCCTATGTGCTATGTAGCGCCTACCCTAAGGGTGACGTATGTATTAGTATGAGAGGTTTGGGCCTGGCAAGAGGTCGAAATGTCAGTTTAAAACTGCACACAAAAGCTGCAATGGCAAGCCTGAGACATGTTTAAAGGGCTACTTAAGTGGTTGGCACAATAAATGCTGCAGGCCCACTAGTAACATTTAATGTACAGGCCCTGAGAACATGCAGTACCACTTTACTAGGGACTTACAAGTAAATAAAATAAACAAATTGGATGTAAGCCAATTTTACCATGTTTAAATGAGAGAGCACAAGCACGATAGCACTGGTTATTAGTGGTAAAGTGTTGTGTAGTTCCTAAAAATACATAGGATCTGCGCGTTTGTTGGACAACATAAACTGAGGGATTGGTGTCTAGACTGATTCTGGACACCCCCACAGGATATGTCAGCCTGTTGACCAGCTAGCTCAGAGTACCACTATAAGCCCCGAACCTTACCAAGGAGCGAATAGTTTCTGGCAACCATTGAACATGACAACCCTTGACACTTCAGAGATCATGGAAACAGTACAGTACTGTTCACTCAGTCAATCGTGCTCACTTAGTCTCAGAGAGATACAAAGAATATACATTGGGGACATTTCCAATAAGCATTTATTGAACCAGCATCATTCTAGTATAAAACATGTTTGCTGCGACAATCATTAAACAGAAACAATTGTAAAAAGATTACAACCACCAACAGAGTAAATAAAAGGTAGAATTCTACCATGGTGCTAAAACAGTGAATCTATGCGGGCATATAAACATGACAGTAATCAAGCGTACTCCTATGATGCAGACCCTACCTAAGTGAACTTAAGTGTACCTAGCATGTGGGGGCGCTAGAGGGCGCACGGCAAAATGGCCGCACTGGTGTGAGGCTCTGCCCGGCCGAGCCGATATCCGACCATTATCTGCTGCCATACGGGGTAAAAGTGCCCGTAAACTACTGGAGTGCTTCCTGGAACCCAGGCGACACCATATGGCGGGGTTGCTGGACCAGCGGCATCATTGGGAACACGCTGGCGGCGATTGGGAGTGAGGAAGCTGCCACTGAGAAAATGGCGACCGCTGCTCGCAGATAGGCCTCCCTGGGCCAGCACGCTGTGCGACCGTCCTGCAGCTGCCTCCTGTCCATAACGACGCTACGCGCTGGACTCTGATGCAGCGGCGGCCCCCCCCCCGGTGATACCGGGAGCCCAGTGAGGGAACTGTGCAGTGGTGCGGTGGAGCAATACTCGACTGCGGGGCCTGCAGCTGCGGAGGTGCAATCGGCAGTACAGACATTGGCTGCGGCTACCTGTGGACTCGGATGCTCATCGGCATCAGTGGGGTGCGCAGCCGGGCCTGGGCTACAGCTGCGTAGGTGGGTGCGGACCCGGGCCTGGGCTGCGGCCTGCAAGCTGTGGCTGGTGCGGGGCATAGGGGATTTCGGCTGTTGCGGCTGCGGAGGGGCCGCGGAAGAGATCGCTGTCTGCCTGCTGCCACCGGGTGTTAAGCTGCGCTGGGTACTGGCATTCCTGGGAGTCTGTGGCGAGTACTCCCCCGGCTTGAGGTGTGATCTTGGGGCAACATCGCTATTCCCCCTCAACTCACTTGGCGGGCCTGCGCTGGAGGGGTCCCATATTGAGGCCCAGTGGGTGACGCTGCAACCTTTCCACCCCCCCCCGCTGTGTCTGCGATCTGTGGTGGGGCTGCCTGCTCACTTTGGGTGCCAGGTGGCGCATTTATGGGGCACACCATTGGGAAATACGCCTGAACTGCGAACTGCGCACTGGGCTGCACAAGCTACCGGGGCTACATAGTCGCTGATCCCCTCCGTGAGGGGGGTGCAGGTGTAAAATGGGGAAGACGGACAAGTCCCAGCCACGCTTGACTTTCGACCTGCGCAAGCCCGCGAAAACTGCACAAAAGGCGGCCTCTGACTCGGAGGCGGATGCGCAGGCGGACGGCCCTACCACACTGGAAAGCACGCTGCTAGCCATGCAGCGCTCTCTGCAGGCCATAGAAGGCACGATGGCCTCGGTCAACAACCGCCTCGATCATGTGTCCTCCCAGCTGGAGAAACAAAATGCACGCATGGGGGAGGTGGAGCAGAGGGTGTCTGACACTGAGGATGGTTTGAGCACTGTGGCAGAAAAAGCGCTGAATATGGAAAAAATACTGGCCGTGATTCAAGCCAAGAATGAGGAGTTAGAGGCGAGATCGAGGCGCAGTAATATCCGCATCACAGGCCTACCGGAGTCCACAAATGTGGGGGAAATGGAGACGTATATTGAGGGCCTGGTTTCGGAGATCTTCGGGCCTGAACATCTCTCCAGAATGTTCATTGTGGAGCGAGCCCACCGCTCGCTGGCTGCCCGTCCGGCCCCGGGGCTCTTCCCCGCCCTATATTTGCCAGGATCCTTAATTACAGGGACCGGGACACAATCTTAAGGCTCGCCAGGGAGAAGGGTCCGATAGTGCATCAGGGCAACGCTCTCTCCTTTTTTCCCGACTTTACGGTGGCAGTGCAGGCGGCCCGCCGTGAATTTGGCTCCGTAAAAAAGCTCCTACAGGCCAATGGGGTCCCATACGCCATGCTGTATCCAGCCCGTCTTCGCATTGGCGGGGACGGTGACTCCAAGATTTTTGCATCTCCCAAGGCCGCGATGGAACACGCTAAACATCTGAAGCGACAGCGACGAGAGTCTGGTACAGCACCCGAGGACGAATAGAAATAAAGTGATGTGAACACTTTCTCGAACTGGCACGCACATTAAGTTTCTTACATTGGCTGGTATACGATGGGCGCCTAACTCTATTGGAACATGTGGACGCTATACAACATGTGTTATTGGACCTCAATGCTGGCTGGGTTATTGTCTTTATCTTGCTTCCCTCCCCTGAGCTGCTGTCTTATAACTCCTCCTCTATTTAGATTCTCATGATGTCTTGAGTTCTCCAGCACTGGGTTCGGGAGGAGTCCCCCCGGGTATTGGCACTGCTTGGCCGCAACTAGTAGGGACCTGCTTGATGTTTGTCCGTATAGGGTATGTACTGGAGTCGGGGTCATGGCACTAGTATACATCTGTGACTGTAAACATGGGCGATTCCCTGTATTGGCAATTTGTAGACCTACTCGGCCACCTCCTTTTCTGTGGGAGGTTAGTAGCACTCAGTGCCCCCCGTAAATGGGTATACCCCAAAGTTGTGCTTTGTTTATTGGGATAGGGGAGGGGGAAGGGTTGAGCTATGGGATGGCTTTGGCGTGTTGGGGAAGCTAAAGTGGGTGGGGGAGGAGGGGTCCTGGGCTGGGTAGGCAGAACATGGGGGTTTATTGTTCGAATTATCACTGTGTGGGTAGGCACTGATTCCTGGTTATCCTTGAAGAGGATTGTCCATTCTTATGTTTCCGATGTCCCACTATGGCCGGCCGGCTACAATGACTTCTACATTTAAATTCCTGACTTGGAATGTTCGAGGCTTGAACACGCCTAAAAAGATTAGATCAGTGATTGCCTATTTAGATCGGGTGGGTGTGCATATTGCCCTACTGCAGGAGACACATCTAACCCGGGAGTCAGCTGGTAAGATAGGCGCACGCTGGTCGTGCGTAAAGGTTGCCTCGTCCTTCTCTAGCTACTCTAGGGGCGTGCTTATCCTGGTAAAGAGGGGTGTGCCCTTCACTGTGGTCAAATCAGAGACAGATGACTGCGGGCGAGTGGCGATGGTGCATGGATGCTTGGGTGGTGAAAGTGTGCTGATAGTCAATGTCTATGGTCCGAATGTGGATGACCCCTCATTTTATTCTGATGTGTGGCGGAGAATATCGAAGTTCCCCCCGGCCGCCATACTGTGGGGGGGAGATTTTAATTTGTGCTTGGATGCAGCCATGGATAGGGTAAGTAGTGGTATGTTGCGGCCTAAACTTGCGACAGACATGTTGCTAGGTCTGATGGATACTGGTCAACTAAATGATATTTGGCGCTCCCGGAATCCGGATGCCCGGGAGAGCACTTTTGCTTCAGCGGCCCATGGTTCCTGGTCCCGCATTGATTTTTGGCTAGTCTCAGCGCAGGTCTGTAATTGGACCACGGCGGTGTCGCATGAGGCACGTACTCTGTCGGACCATTCCCCTGTACTTCTGGAGCTGCAGCTCCCGGCCTACCGGAGACCGCCCTTTGCGTGGAGGCTTCAACCTTCAGAGCTCAAGGACCCGGTTTTCCACCAGACCGTGGCTGAGGCAGTTAAGAATTATTTTCGGGAAAATGAGGGATCTGTAGACAGCGCGGGCACGCTATGGGAAGCGTTTAAGGTTACCATAAGAGGATCCTGTATTGGGGCCCAGTCTGGTATCCTGCGAGATATTCGCCGTAGAATACGGAAGTTGACATCTGACATATCCCAGCGGGAGCGAGAATTCGAGTCTGATCCATCCTCAGCTAAACTTGCGGCCATGAGGGAGCTTATCTGGGAACACAATGATGAGGTGGATCAGGAGCTATCACACTGCTCCAGACGTCGGATAGCGCGCTACTACGGGGAGGGTGGCCAACCGGGCCGCTCGCTCGCACAAAAGATTTCGGAACCGCGCCGTCAAGATGACATTGCTGAGCTGTTAGATGAAAATGGGATCGCCCATCATTCAACTGTGGACCTCTGCGACACGGTTTTGCGATTCTATACAAGTCTCTATGCCACCAGAGAGTCTCCATCGGCGGCGGAGATAGATGCTTATCTCGACGAGATAGCGTTAGGATGGTTGTCTCCAGCACATCGAGAACACCTCGTACAACCATTCGGAGTGGAAGATGTCAGGGAGGCTATCACGTCTTTACCAACCTGTAAAGCTGCAGGACCTGACGGGCTACCTGGCGAATTTTACAAAACCTATGCAGCGGACTTGGCCCCTCGGCTCCTAGCTGTGTATGCAGAGGCTTATGACAGTGGGACACTGCCGCACTCCCTCCGGGAGGCCCTCCTTGTCACCCTATTGAAACCAGATAAGCCCCCAAATCAATGCGGCTCCTACCGACCTTTGTCCATCATCAATATCGACGCAAAGATTCTCGCCAAAATGATCGCCACCAGGTTGCAATCGTTGGTTCCTCTACTGGTGTTGCCTGATCAGTCTGGCTTCGTCACGGAGCGCTCTACGACACACAACTTGCATACGCTCTTCGCCACGCTACACTACTTTGAACCTGATTTCCAGGCGGTGGCTGTGTTACTCGACGCAGCTAAGGCCTTTGACTCTTTGCAGTGGCCCTTTATGTT
Organism: Calotriton arnoldi; assembly: GCA_963921515.1. Lineage (NCBI taxonomy): Eukaryota > Metazoa > Chordata > Amphibia > Caudata > Salamandridae > Calotriton > Calotriton arnoldi. The sequence goes on along the minus strand of CAWUFW010004186.1, from coordinate 1,532,185 downwards.
TGCCATGCTGGGCCGCATGGGCTTCCCACCTTTCTTTCTGCAGTGGCTTAGGGTGCTTTACAGCGGACCGGTGGCTCGCGTTCGGGTTAATGGATGGGTGTCCTCATTGTTTTGCATTGAACGGGGTACAAGGCAGGGGTGCCCTCTGTCTCCTATGCTTTTCTCTTTGGCGCTGGAGCCCCTCGCCTGCATGCTGCGTCAGAAACACGCCGCGGCGGCTCTGAGGTTCAGGCTGCGACCCTTAATTGTCTCACTTTACGCAGATGATATGCTGCTGTATGTCCGCGAACCTGCTACGTACCTATCTGCGCTGCTGCAAGAGTACGTAAAATTTGAAAGATTCTCGGGCCTGGGGATTAACTGGTCCAAGTCCGTAGTGTTTCCACTAACTGCGCGAACAACTGAGGTCGAGGTGGACTTCCTGTTGGCCTGGACATCTGATCCGGTCAAATATCTTGGATTTTGGGTGCACAGAGATCCGGCTGTAGTTGTCTCCGAGAACTATAGTCGCACGATTTCACGTATATCTGAACAAGCCGTGCGGTGGGCACACTTACCTCTATCATTAGCGGATAGAATTGCCGTTGTGAAGATGGTCTTTTTGCCCAAGCTGTTGTATTTTTCGTTAACATCCCTATCAAATTGAATATGGCACTGTTCCGCACGTTGCAGTCTGCGCTCTTAACGTTTGTATGGGGTGGTAAGAAACCCCGGTGCCGATGGGATCTGCTGGTGCTACCATTTGACCGCGGTGATTTCGAGGCCCCAGACTTTCGTCTTTACTATCTATGTGCGCAGGCGCAATTCGCACATTACTGGCATTTCCCCCAGCGCTTTCAGCCTCATGTGGCGATTGAGTCGGATGCTGTTTTTCCTCTTCCAGTACAGGCAGTTGCTCTTACGGGGGAACAGGAGGCCCACGAAATGAGATCAACCCCACGCAGTGCACGGCGTGGGCGTGGCGAATGCTTGCGCTACGGGCTCATCTTTCTTATTTATACGCTCCATTAGTACCATTAGTCTCACATCCTGATATCTCTGCGGCACGAGAGGCGACTGCCAGGAAAGAACTCACAGCTGCGGGCATCACCACACTGGGCGACTTATATATGGGCGGTCAATTTAAAGACTTACAAGCGGCGCAGGGTGGCGTAAATCGACCTTTTATGTTTAATTTTACCTATGTCCGGGTCCGGCAAGCTGTCCGTGCGGCATACCCGAATTATCCAGGCGAACCTACCACTCTGCGGGCGCTGCAGGTGATGCTCTCAGGTGCGTCCCGAAGGGGTCTAATTACTAGGCTGTATAACGCCTCGCTGCGGGAGCGGGAGCAAGAAGACTCCCCCTCGTGTGTACGGTGGAGAACGATGTTGGGCACCCCTATTACACCGGAGACTTGGAGGGAGTGTTGTCAGCTCACGGGACGTCTCACAGCTAATTGTAACCTCAGAATTATTCATTTTAAATTCCTGCATCAGGTATATTACTCCCCCCTACAACTACACAAATATGGTCTAAGAGAGGCTGCTAACTGCGTGAGATGTGGAGCTCCGGATGCAGATTTTCTCCATGTGGCTTGGGTGTGTCCTGGTGTGCTTGCGTTCTGGACTGCAGTGACGACCATGCTTACGGCTGTTGTGTCAGAACTTGTGTGCTGTACCCCTGAGATGTGCTTGCTAAGCCACGTCAAACCTCTCAAGCCGTGTAACAGGCGCCTAGTGGCAATCTCGACCCTTTTCGCAAAAGGGCAGTAGCGCAGTGCTGGGGAGCCAAGGTAGTACCCACTGTTAACAAATGGCTTAAGGACTTACTGTACTGTAGGGATCAGCTTCGGATATATGGAGAAGAGCTACCTGAGTCTTCCCGCCCCAAGGACTTTTGGGCTCCCCTTACAATATATTTGATGTCCCACCCTGACCTGGCATGAACGTTGGACGCCCCTAGGAGAGGGGCCCGTTGGCTGGCATGGCAAATGCTGTCTCCCCATGGGACATCACTAAAGGTGTGTTCAAGTTTGCTGGCCATAGATGTGGACTGTGTAAGAGAGTCTTTATAGGTGTCACCACCCACCATGTATACGTTGATTTTTTGCAATAGGCGAAGTGTTTTGGAATTCTGATAAGGATCTGCCTGGGAGGGAGGGAGAGGGGGGGTATGGGAGGGAGTTATTGCGAAATTATCTTTCTGATTTCATTGACTTGAATATTTGCTTGTGTATTCTGATTTGTAATTATGCACTAAAATCAATAATAAAAAAAAAAAAACATTACAAAAAAAAGTGTACCTAGCATGTATGTGGGTGTAAAGCGAAGAATCCCCTAGGAAAGAGCCAACCCAATTACCTGATGGGAGAGAATGAAGGACCCCGTCTTGGTCACAAGTTGGACACCCAGCAAGGGATGTCGGACCGCTGCGTGTTGAAGCTTCAGCATGCAGGGACCTCAGTGTCTTGTGTCAATGTGGAAACGTCTCCTCTAGTTACCTAGTGAAGGCGCGGTTCTTTTATACCATAAAGATAGCCTTGGGTTCCTACCACAATCGATATGTTGTGAGTACAATTATGTAAATGAGCCTAAATCAATAATTGCAATTATGCAAAGTAGCTCTGTCGCCCTAGGATGAAGATAGCAGTGACTTTTGTACAGAGTATGTTAATTCTGTTATGTACGTCATGTGCAGGGGATTTTACTAAGAATCCTCATGCATAATAAGTGAGGCTAGTTTCAAGGAAACCAATCGACATTTATTCAGCATATAACTGAGTAAAAGGTCAGTGCTAGAACCGTGATGTAGAGCAAGGTAGAACAAATGTAGGTAAAAGGTCGCTTTGCTACTTAGGCCTAGGTTGGGGAACATAACAAAAGTGTGCATAGTCCTAGGAGTCAACAAACACTAGTTCAGAAAACAGGAGGGTGAAGGCAAAAGGTTTGGGGATGATCATGCAGAAAGGGATCAGTCCGACAACTAATAATTTCAATTTTGATAATAAGTTATACATTGCTGACTGGAGTCTTACATGATTGTTCCTAAACTGCTGTAGCTGTGAGTACTTCAAATATGCATTTACTCCAAATATGTAGGAGCGCATTCAGAAATTGATATTATTTAAGAAGCTTGTGCAATTTGTGTACACTTTCCTGCAGACCTACAAAAGTGCACATTTATAGGCAGAGGTGGTAGTGTAGGGAAGAGCACATGCAGTTTAAGGCCTGGTTAGCAGCCCCAAACTGTACACAGGTCCAAGTACCAGCTATCGAGAGCCCAATAATCAAAGAATGTCAGCAGAAACATAGTGAAAGGTGGATATCCTATAAAAGTAATCTATGAATTGACTTACAATGAACCTATATTTGTATATGCACATTTCCATAAAATCTCCTTTGGTTTAAGTACCCTTAAGCGAGGGGGTCTATTCACAAGCAAAGTTTTATACATAACTAAACCTACATGTGTAAATTTACTATTACACTTTGTAATACATTTGCTACTTTTGGCTATTTACTTTATCCCAGTGTATATTTGCTGCAAAGTGTAGACTTACATTTCCTCCCCCTGAGATAGCGGTTGGAGCCAAATTTACGAGTAGAAGGTTACTATGAATGAAAAGGACCCAAAACAGTTGCAAATGTACTTATAACTCAGACCTGGAGTAAGTCAAGCATCCCACATGGCTAAACACTGGTACTGCAAATTAATTTATATTAACATTATTTCTTTGGGGATCTATTTTAAGTCATGCCTCCATTATTTTCTCTGGGAGGGTGGTGCAATACTAGTTATTGGACTTACTCCAGGTCTGAGCTAGAGTACATTTTCTACTGTTTTTGGTCCCTTTTGTCTGTACTTTTTTGGACTGGCTGAATTCCTCATCAGCTGATTTGAAGCACACATCACATTCACAACAGCGCTATTGATTTCTTTGTACCTTACCATAGCCATATACGATGGCTAACTGGGAACCAATTTGTACCATAAAGCCACTGCCCGCAATACACTTATACAGTACTCAAGTCACCATCCCAAGGCTCTGAAGGATATTGTACCTTTTGGCCAATTCCTACGTATCCATGGAAATTGTAAAATCAGGAAGGATTGTTTTTGCAAGGCAGATATTCTTGGCAAAAAAGTCTTGAGGCAGGTGACACCCATATAGGCTTATCAAGCAATCACACAAGCGGGCTTGGTATTGTCCCCAAGAATTTTTAATCACCCCAAAATAGTAAAAAAACACAGATCATATATTCTGTGTTACCAACTTTTGTACTCAAAGTAACTCAGTCACTAAAATCATACAAAACATTGGGGAGAGGATGTGGCCTAACGGCTAGGGCGATCGACCTCAAATCTGGGGAACCGGGTTCGAGTCTTGGCAAGAACACGCAACATCCTGTGATTCTGGGCAAATCACTTAATCTCCCTGTGCCTAACAAAAAAAAAATGAATGTGTCCTCTTGTAACGCAACTGGTGCTCGTGTAAAGTGCTCTGATACCCTATAGCTTCGAGTCACGTTTGCGCTATATAAAACTCAGTTAAATAAAAAATAAAAAATTAGCCATTAATTCAAGCGATTGGCATTTCCAATGAGCCATCTCTTTTTTTCTTTTATAAAAGTTAAAAACTTTAGAGACCATGGGGTACATGTAGATATACCCAAACCACCAGTTGATTTGGCCTCTTTGTTGGCTCATAACATACTTGTGAGACATTTCAAGTGTGGCAATTGCACCATGTACGAAGGATCGGGTCAGGCTCTATGACTTTGTGTACAGGGCATAAGTGGTGGAGGCACATAAGCAATTCAAACATGGAGACATCAAGTATACCTTAAAACATTACATGAATTGTAAATCCTCCAATGTGGTTTATGCTACCTGGTGTCCCTGTGACTATATCTATGTGGGACAAACAACACAAAAGATAAAAACAAGGTATTATCGGCTACACTGGAGCAGGATATGGTGCGAGGTGATGTAAACACCAATAGTGCCATACGTAAAAGGATATAAGGTGGCAAGTGACTTAACTCATTAAAAAAATGCGACGTGGGATTCATGTTGATTTATTTTACAAGAGTGCCTTTTATAATGCAAAACAATTACTCCCTTTTCATAATTACATTTTTCCTTATACCGTTCCCCTTTTTCCTTTTTTTCCCTTTTTTATTTTTTCAGGGGTTATTGAACTATTTTCAAAAGAAAATTTGGAAGAAATTCCGACAGAAGTATGGCCTTTTTATTTTCCTTGATCATTGGGCAACCAATTGTGCCTATTCGTTTTGCCAAATTTCTTTAGTATTTCTTTTATGTTGCTTTTGAAGTTTTGACGGGTGGCAAACTTTTATAATATAGATACACCTCATGTGCATCTTGAACCTCTCAATTAGAGGTGGGACTCCGACTGATCATGCGGATGCCACCGATGTGCTGACTTCTTGTAGCCTTCGAGGTATTCACACTGGTGTAGCGAGTAGTGGTAGATCGTGCCTCTTCTCGAGTTTATATAAAGTTTAAATTGAATTCTTTGTTTATTTTTTCTCTGTTTATTTTCAACTTTTTTAACTAAGGTCCAGTGTTTCCGAAATTAAGTAAGTGCGGTCCCAATCTGTTTTGTCCTGGTGAAGTCTCACTCCTGCATCTTTGGCTTGGGTTGGCACTGGATTATGGAATCTTTGCTTTTCAGCAATAATCATGCCATTCTAGTTTTTGCTGACTCCCTTAGTAATCTCGAGTCCTGTGAGTACTGGATTTTTTCAGTTTTTTTATTCTATTAACTCATTCCCTTCCAATTTTTGCTAACTCCGGTTCCTACTACATTTCCTCTTTTCAGAGTTTCCACTCTTGATCAATTAAATTAACTTTGTCCTGACGATGAGCCGTAGAGTTCCTTGGTTCAAAACGCTGATGATGATTTTGAAATTAGAATGGATTGTCATTTTGTCTTAAGTTACTATACAATTTGGAACTGAACAATTGTACGTCGTGCAAGAATTATTTATATGTTCCATTGTCGTTGTTTTTTTATACACGCTATTGCGCTGGTCCTTTTGCACTCACTGTGTAATCATTTGAGCACTGAGCACATATGTATCAAACTATAAATACTATTGGAAATACAATACTCTTTGCAAGATTCAAGAGTGGGCCCAGTCTCTTGTCTCCTATCCTCTATCGATCTTTTGATTGATTCTTAATTTTGAATGTGATTGGTCTCACTCTAATTACTATTGCTTCACTCAGGATCTCTGTTCACATATATTTACCAACAAAAATATAACGTACATAACCCTTGGTCCTGCATAGCACTCAGTGCTTCCTGTCATGTTGATCAAACATAAATCTGCTGCTGACTATAACTATTTACACAAAGGTGTACAACCAGTGGAGCAATCTCATATCTAGCTATTAGTTGCTATTCCACCACTGGCTCTTTCCAGAAATTTGCCATTATTGCATACCACTCTATTAGATACCCCTATTTGAGCACAGAATTTCTCCTTGGCACATTCTCCCCCTTCGCTTACAGTTACACACCCCGCCTATCCAATTTATTTGAATTTTGTACCTGTTTTTTAGGTCTCATCTACTAGACAGCACATATTGTTAGCTTACAGTGGGTTAGAGCCCACCCATTGTTTATCATTGGTTGGCTTTATTGTCACTCTCATTGATTGCTCAGGCTGTGTGGGCTTTTCTTCCTCTTCTTGTGTTTATCCCCATAATGGAGCATTGCCACATTACTTGTGTCCTTGTACTGGTTTGCTTTCCAAGGACTACTTTTTATTTTTGTTTAACACTCCAGGACAGTGCATGTATTTTCCAGCTGTCTCCCTCGTTTTCCAGCTGTCCCCCTTTGTTTTTCTTTTTCTCACCTCGCCCCTCATGAAGCATTTGCATTTGTGTGATTCTCCCCCTCCCCGATTTGCTGTCCTGCTTTTGTGCTTCTCCCTCAACTCCACGTTGCTCTCTCTCTCACCATTTGCTTTTCTCCGCCCCATGTTGCCTTCCCCACCCACGTCCTCGGTGTTGCTCCTGCCTCCTCCTTACCTCTGTGTAGCTTCTACCCTCCACCCACTTTATATCTCTTACAAAGCGCTCCAGCTAGCATGTCTTCAATTTATTTCTGCAGGTGTAGTTGTTGCCTTCAAGTCCCTTTTCTCTGTCTTTGTCCTTGGTGGTGTTCTCGTGTGCATGCCATTGCAAAGAGTTGCTAGTACAGTCTTGCTGCTGGCATGGGTATTTCTGTAAGGCTCTCAATTCTCTGCTTAAATCACCGTGCCCCAGTGCTGCCACGGGGCACTGATGGCAGGGCATCAGCCAGCTCCAGCCCAAATGGGTCAGCAGGGCAGGACAAAGAACACTGTCTGCAGCTGGTCAGATAGTTGTCAGCTTTCTTTGGAGTCCCTGCGTGCATTCAGTGCTAATGCAGAGAGCACAACCACTGATTACAAAGAGCCTAGCCCGAGTGCAGAAAGCCAGCAGTTCACCCCAATCCAGCCTGCAAATCACTTAGAGCCTTATTACAAGTTTGGCAGTCCTCCTGTCGGCCCGCCACTGCCGCGCCTCACAAGAGGACTGCCAAGCCTGTCAAGTGCCCGCCCACTGGATTACAATTGTAAGTGCTGCGGCGGTCTCACGGCGGTGGCTGTATAAGACTCCTAGGTGAGCCTTAACTGCAGACGCCACTGTGACAGCGCCTACAGCATGTTCCTGCACGGTGTGGGTCCAGGGGAGCAAAACATGTGCCCCCCACCCCGCATGCACCCCAGTCCCAGGAGCTGCAGGGGGCGTTGTTAGGGCCCTCTTAGTTGCCTCTCTGCCACCCTTTTCATAGCAGGCACACCACCATGAAAAGGGCGGTGGACAGGGAACTCGTAATATGCACAGCGGTGCCGCAGCAGCAGCACCAGCATATTGCTGCCCCTTTCCGCTGCGTGACCACTGCGAGATCCTGGATCCCTGGCGGATGCAGCAGTCCAACCGCCACATTCTGAATACTGCAGGTGGACCCACAGTGGTGGCGGTGGTCGGACCGACACTACAAGTTCAGTGTATTTGTAATAAGGCCCTTAGTCCCTGAGTAAGATCTATTCCCCAGCTCAGTATCACAATGCTCACCTTCCCCAATTTATCCCACATATATGCATAATCCTGAACATTTCTCTATCCTGTTCCTCTGTATGTGGAGTGCCTTGTTGCTCCCTAGCGGGGGCTACAAGGTACCAGTGCAAGCCCTTACTGCAAAGTGATGCCAGCTCCCATTAGTGCAGACATTCTAGCCCCTGCCATTGGATTAGCCTTGCACATTAGTGAAAAGCACTGATCTCTCTGTTTTGCTTCTCTCTGACCTTAAGTAATGCACTACTTTACAGAAGACCGTTTGCCTCTTTCTAAAAACTAATGTATAAAGAAATAGTCTGTTATCAGTTAACATATTATGGTGAAAAAAAGGAAACATAGCAAGTAACTATACTATTACTGTTAGGATAAATAGCACAACACAAGGGATGATGAGCAGAGCAGACGGATGTGTCCTTTAATTGCAGCAGTGTGGCAAAGTTAATCCTTTTACATGCACAGCCCAGTAGTCTTTACACTAGTGTCATAAGGTTTCTGCACATACAGAGCTATGCACAGGATAATAGGACCTTGGAATATAGTGGTGAGCCAACTATAGACCTTAGCACCCAAAACCCCAACCCAACTAGCCTTAGCGTCCCATTAGCACTAATGTACCAATGATTAAACAACCTAGAACACGGTATCTCTCTCTCTCCCGGTCGCAAGGAAAACAGATACATCTCAGTGGATATATGTCTAACTAACATTACCACCCTCCCCGTGCTGGAAGCCAGTTTATTATGATAATAGAAGACCTTTGGGCTTTGACTAGCGAACCCCCATACCTCAGTCTCTAGATGCAAAACTACATCAGCATACAATCACAGCTCTTCTCTCTGGAAAGTTCGTCTCCAAGTGCTCTCTAGGGCAGGCGACCACATTATTAAAAGCACACTATTTTCTCAATGGCAGCTGTACATGGTGTTATGTCTAGGTGCGAGGGACGGGCCAAATCAGTAGGAACCAGGGATTTGTTATTCGACCTTGTAACTGTTGTTCAGACTGAGCCCAAAAGGGAATAGGAGAAAAGGTGAGAAACAGAAAATGCAGACAGTTGTAAAATAACTTGGCAGTAGCAGAGGGCGACAGAACAACAGTTCAAGAGTAACGTGCGCAAAAAGTCATCATGGCAGCCAGGCCTGCGCCAACGTAGCCAGGCAGGCCATGAGCCACAAGACACCCTCCCCTGGACAGTCCATCGAAAATGCAGACAGAGTTCCAAACACCTGAGCAGAAACGAGGCACTCCACCGACAGTGGACGGCAGATTAATCCAAAAACGTGGAAAAGCAGAAAAAAGCTATACCGTCCAAGAGGACATCATTGGAATCGTCAAAAAACGTAGACGCCATCCAGTCCAACAGATCAAAGCTGCATGAATGTTCCTCAGAGGATGGAGCATCTAGAAGCAATGCGGGACAGCTTGCGTGATATTCAATATAACTTTGTTGTAGGAGATTCTGAGCAGCCGCCCAGATATCCCATTGTGCCAAAATCCCCAGTGCAGCCGCACGCATCATAAAGCCAGCAGCGGAACAGTCCCGTTCATGGGCCTCTAAGGGACCCACCAACTGGACAAAATCCGGAACAGACAATGACGAATTGGAGAGGCAATAATCCATGGTCCATGTGAACGGACAGCGGATGCAAGACATCACAAGTTGCACGCAAGTGAAATACGCAAAGCGAAAGGAAAGGGTGTAGGACACACTGATAGTTGCCAAGGGCAGAACATCGAAGCCAACCAGAAGTCGCTCACGGAGCAGTTGGAGGCGTTCGGGATCGAGAAGGGCCCAGTGGTGTGCAGCCATTGCGCAGAAAACAGACCAACAGCAAGACACCAGCCGCCAAAGCGAGGATTAATGGGAAGCCACCAAAGACGCTAGAAAAAATAGAATGTATGAATGCCGGTATCACACCGAAAATAGTTTGGAAGGTGGACACCAGGCCAGACCCCACAAGTTTAAAAGTGCACCAGACCCTCGGTGTTTGATGCATTAAAAATACGATGAATCAACTCCCCAAAATGTTGGGGGAGGTCAGTGTTCAAAAGGGCCTGTATTTCACTGTGGGTACTAGCCACCTGGAGAATGAATGTCTCCCGGGCGGATGTGAGCATAACCTCCTTATTCAATAATAGGGCCTTTATTCTGCTCAACTTATTGAAATCTGCCTCCATGGTAGGAATGGAAGGCCAAATAGAGTTATCAACGATGTCGTGAGGGGGAGGAAAAAGCACATTCTTGCAGCAGACAACTCTGTGTGAGACCGTAACAATATACGGAATGCCAGCTTGTAGGCCACAACAGTCTTCATTATTTAAAAGCAAATAGCTACCGTTAGTAAGCAAAGTAAAAGTAGGAGAAATAGCAGGAGCAGGAATACCCTTTAGCACACATGCCAGATTCGGAACTGAAACACTACAAGCCCCGTGCAATTTAATATGTTTACAAATAAGCGAATGACCCACAGTTGAATCACAAGACTCCCCGTGAGAAACACTTCCTTGCCGTCTCTAAGGCATTTATACATGAAAGGCAAGGACCAAAGTTCATGCAGGAAAGCACTACCCAAAGGCTGGAAACGGCCCACAGGATAATGTTTCATACACGAGCTAAATTCAAACAGGGAAAAAGGTAAAGCTATAACCCCATGAACTAGCCACACCGCAGAATCTAGTTCCGCTACAGAGAATGGTAAAGGATCCACTTTCTCGATATGTAACAAAGTGTAAGATGCATCTTTCATGGACATGAACTGCTGTTTGTCAGTCAAATTAAAAGGCAGAAAAAGGGCAGTGGTGTTTAACAAATTCCAAGGAACTTTACCTAACTTAAGGGTTTGCAAAGTCCAGGCAAACTGCATCACTGAACGCAATTGATTCTGACCATGATACAACATAGAGACATCATCTTGTACAATATCAACAACAGAGGATACTATATTCTCTAATGTGTAAACGCGGGAAGACAGGGTATTTATACTATTGTCAACAACAGCAAGCACCTTTTCCAAATTTGCTTGGTCTATTTCCCGAAGGCGGGAAGCAGCTTCCATTTGTGACAGCTTCCAGAGTTCATTATACGCTTCACAAATGAATCTCCTCGGTCGGGGACCACGAGGCCCCAAGACAAAGCCAGACAAATCAATAGTGCCCGATAGGAGAGACAAATGCCTCCCAACAGAGTCCAAGGACGAATGCCGCAACCACTGTCCACACAATTTACCAACCGAACACGTGGCGACAGCACGAGCTGCAGCAAACCCCGGACCAGGCCCGTCCTGCACATAACCAGGAACGGTGCCATGGAAACGCAGCCGGCACGCATCCGACGACATGGGCCATGCCAACCAGGGCGACCGCACCAGTGCAGAAACACCAAAAGAATTATCCTGGAACCGAGCCTGCAACTGTAAAAGGGACACACTAAATCGCAAACCGTCACCTGGCGAACTCGACAAGAATGGGATGGCTGGCGCGTTCAGCCGTTCAACGGAAGACAACCCCCAACACGTGGTCCGATAAACGGAAGCATTCAAAAACACAACCCGGGCTGGGACAAGGCAAGCGCGGCGCAACGCCTCAGCGCCCTGCACCCGCCATGGCCTCGAACCCCAGACCGATTCCAAATCCACTGTGTCCTTCCAACACTCACAACCACCCACCGCCAAGGCGCTCAAAAAGGAACCCGAACAAAGTAATCTAGTGTGGGCCAACACTATCCCCTGAGTCAACGGGGTCTCCAATTCAAAACAATAGGACCAAGGGCTCGATCGACCGAAACCAGCAAAATAGGCGAACCCATCTCGAAGAGTCCGGGAAACACCCGGCACGGGGCCCGGACAATGCTCCCACCGGGTGCAAGCAACAGGGCTACGCAGTGCACCCGGCCCGCTGAGAAAATGACCGCCCCAACGCTGGCAGCAATACAAATCGGCATAACTCGCAGAACTCACACACAAGTCCTCAGCATCAAAGGAAGCACAACACTTCAAATCAGCAAACAATGCTTCAACGGCATGCACATCCCAATCATCAGAACGAATACCACTTTCCACTACATCACCCATCGAGACCCGAAGGACACCCGGCACACTAACAATTTCCGTCGGGCCATGGACCTGAAAGTCCACCGCATCCCACACGATGCCATCTGCAACTGGAAACGCCGAAATGTTCACAAATGTGTGGCCACGCTTCACGACTCGTGAAGAGGAATGCGGAGCCAAAGTCCCAGCCACACCGTTCACAGCAGAGCGCCCAGGCAAATAGCGACCACTGATGAGCAGAAAAAACACTGCGACAAAGCCAATGGACATGAACAAAAAAACCAAGAAAAGCACCATCCAAATATATGTCCAAGGTGGAATCAAAAAATTGTCTCCAAACCAGGACACAAAAAGACCAAACTTGGACGGGGCCCCCGATGAGCCGAAATCCGAGTCAAAGGAACAACGTGTCGGGCCCAGTGGCACTGCAGGCCGGTGTGCCACCGACTCTGCGGCGGGACAAGCACACTCGTCCCCATCAACGCAGGGGGATGCAGGGGGCTCAAACATACCCCCAGGCAAATCAACCATCTCCATGGCAACACCAGTGACCGTTCGTGCAGGCGCGCCGCGGACACATGTCCGACAAACGGCAGGACAAGAGACCGCCGGTGCGACACCACTCAGGATCGGCCAGATGCTGCAGCCCGACACCCTCCACTGAGATGCATCCGCCCTCCCCGCGACCGGGAAGCGGCGGCAAGACGACTGCACGCGCTCCCCCCAAGCCCAGCACCGGAACCGGTGCACGAAAAGAGGGGCCGAACTCTCTTCCGTTCTCCACCCTCTCTTGCACCAGGCCGCCAATCCCCGGAAGCCATCCGGCAACCGGAATCCGCAGAGCAGGGTCCGCGGCCGAAGGCAAATGCGCAACTGCAAGTCCGTCTCGGGCCTCTTGCAAGTCCTGCAACATAGTAGAATGGCTATCCACATCAAACCTGGCGGACCGCGCCGCCATGTCCAGACCACCAAGGTCAGGCACAAACACCCGCACGCCAAAGAGCACCTCGCAAGGGGTCCGCCCACCCAGAGGCCCTCCAGGGAGACCACCAAGTGCACGCTGAACAGTACACAAGTGGGCCAGCCAGCTCCCGCCAGCACCTACAACTCCAGCTGTCAAGGACCGCCTCAAGCCACGGCTCACTCGCCCAACGACAGAGCTGCCCCCAGGCCCACACGGAGACGAAAACCTCACCCGCACCCCCAAGGAGCCCACCGCGTCCCTGCAAGCCCCAGAGGCAAACGCCGGACCCCGGTCAGAATGGAAGGCGCCGCACGCGAAAACTCCCACAAAGACTCGCAAATTCCCCATGACACCTCGAGCGCCAGCACTCCGCCGCGGCCAGACCCAGATGAACCGCGTGCACGAGTCCACCGCCACCAAGATACACTCATAGGCAGTGCCTGAAGAAAATGGACCGCAGCGATCCAAATAAACACACCCAAAGGGTCTGTTTGAAATTGCAAGCGAGGTCCGCGGTGGTCTCGTGACTGCTGAAGGCCCGATCCGTTGACAAACGCCACAGGAAAGCACATAAGTACGTGCATCTCCATATAAACCACGCCACCAGCAACGCCGCTGCAAAACGGAAACCGTCGCAGACACACCAGCATGTGCCGAAGCCATGCCCCCGTGCGCCGCCGCCACCAAGGAAAGTCCGCGTTGGGGATCAGCCGATCACCAACGTCAGGTATTGTTACATAAGGAGCCCGATCGGGACCCATCCGGCAGGAACACCTAGAAGGGAAACCTCCAGGGCAACCCACCCCTTCCCCCGCCGCAGCAACAGCCGCCAAGACATCAGTGTCCACCCCAGACATGGATCCAGCAACCGCTGCCACCGAACACGTGAGCACTGCCGATCTGGCAGCTTCATCCGCCAGACCGTCACCAACAGCGTGTGCGCCCACTCGCTGATGGCCTAGGGTGTGCACCACCTGTGTGAGTGGCAGACGTCTTTGTAATTCTGCCACTCTAACCCAAAGCATTTTATGCTTGATTGTGTTGCCTTTAGCGTCTCTATAGTCATTTTGCGACCAAAAGAACAGATTGTCATTGTATGATTGAACACAGTAAAATGGTCACAATTAAAGTGGTCACATCAGGATTTACGAACTCAAGAGCAAGCACCAATGCACGCAACTCGGCCAATTGTGCGGTACTATCCCCGAGTGTCTGTGTATGCACCACAGTGGATTTGAACTTTCCGTTCACAAACGTACCTGCTACAATAGCACATGCGGCTGAATAAGCCTGCTTGGAACCCGTGGCCGGTTGTGCCGAACCATCGGTGTAGATCACACAATCGTAATCCTCAAGCGGCAATAAAGACAAAGGAGGAGGATGAAAGAATTCATACTGTAAAAACTCCTGAGTCTGAAGAGAAGAGTCAAAAATGAAAGTGACATCCGGAGACGTCAAAGATGTTGCCCATTGAATCCAACGGGGGTGCAAAGCTTTAGAGTTCGGAACACTTGCTTTCGTCACTGCCTCCAGGGCAGGATAGGGTGTTACCACCAGAATGCGTTTTCCCTGTGCCAGTGCGCGCTCCTTCAGGATCGCCATTTGCACTGCTGTTAGCACTTTCTCCACAGATGAGAACCGCATTTCTGCAGAAGTGTACAGATGTGACTTGTATGCGATGGGTACTGTATCACCTTCATTAAAGGTTAAGTACGTGAAACCCACTGCCCCTGGAATGATTCTAATCACCAAGTTTGTATGGTTATCACGTGTCAAAAGGTATCTAGACTCAAGAAGGTCTGTTTGCAAAGACTGCAGAATGGAGGTATGCTCCGGAAGCCAGCAAGACTTCGAATAAGTAGGTTGTATCAAGGCATACAGTGGCTTAATACGCTGGGCGTATTCGGGAATATATGTACGTCCGAAGTTCAGAAAACCCAGCAAAGACTGAAGCTTCTTCAGATTAGTAGGAGGGCACAGAAGTGCACATTTCTCCAAAAAATGGGGGGCTAAACCCTTACCTTCATTGTTGAGCTCATAGCCCAAGAACAGAACGGTAAATTCAGCAATATGAGATTTGGCAAAGTTAATTTTATATCCCTGAACCGCGAATTCAAGAATAATGCGGTCTACTCGGGTCAGATGCGGAAACAATTCGTCATCCGTCAGATAAATGTCATCCACATACGAACAGGCGTCTGGATCTATGCCGTCTAACAAAGAGACAACACGAGCGGCGAACACGCCCGGACTATTTTGTAGCCCATAGGAAGACGCCTGAATTTGAACATTTTACCACCGGAAGTAAAAGCACACCATTGGCCACTTTCCGGGGCTAAGTTGTGCGTGTAGAATCCATTTGAAAGGTCAAGTGTCGTTTTATATTTTTTACGAACAAGACTGTCTACAAGCGCCGAACTATGGGTATTTTGCACCGCGAAGGTCCGGCAATGTGAGTTCAAATGCCGGTAATCCAATACTAAGCGGTACGATCCATCGGGTTTAGAAACCGCGAAAAGGGGATTGTTCATAGGTGATACACAGGGTTCAATTACTCCCTGATATTCCAACTGAGTCAGAATTTCGGAAGCGTGGCCTTTGGCTTCACGTTTTATGGGATATTGGGGTTGTGGCTGCGGTAGTGACCGTAAAGGTATTTCATGGGGGGAGAATCTTCATCCCAACCCACGTGATTGCGGAATAACGCCGGAGCCAGGGACACAGCCCACTCTGCTGCTAGAGCCTCCGCTTTGTCCTTTGGGACATGTCTAGAAAAGCTCGGAAGGATTACCTCCTCCCTCTCGTGCAGCAAGAACGAATGGGGGTGGCCAATCCGCCTCTGCTAACAAAATGTCATATGAAGAGGTCAGATTTTCCCCAAAAATCCCTTTAATTACACGCTGTATATCACCTTCAATTTGGATGACAATATTAAACAGTCTGTCAGGGGGTGCCACTCTGGTGTCTGCTGTTTCAACAGTAATGAATGTTTCAGTTGCTGTCGCCTCCATATGAGGACGTAGCGCCTCCCGCACTATGGTAACTTCCGCGGCGCTGTCTAGGAGGGTTACTGCCCACGTCCAATTCAGGAGTCTCGTTCTCACCGTCTGTGGCATATTTCGCTGTTACAGCGGCAACTTTCTTCTTCTGAAATTGTGGTCGAAAACGTTGAGCGTCTTCCTCCTTTCCTCTGACTTGTTGTCGAGGCTGGTCTCGTCCCTGTGGGGCCTCACGGGCCCTTCCTCTATCCTGGCGGTCTCCTCCACCTGCCTGTGACGAAGTCTGTGCCTGTAAAGAACGAGGAGAACGCGTATCAGGGATTTGAAACCTATCCGGTGACTTAATTCTCGCTCTATCGAGTAAATCATAAGTGCGTTCAGAAGAAACTGAAACCGGGGACGCGCCTCGCGACCCCGGCTTTTCTGTTGCTTACCCTGTTTTTTCAGCCTCCAGCTCTTTTTAGTGAAGACTGGTTTCTCATCTTTCTCAGATTGAGATTTGGTTTGTTGCTGTTGTGGTTGCGACTGTGTTTGCTGTTTCGCAAAAGGCTTGTTACCCAGGCTGTTTCTACCAATAGTCTTCTAAGCCTGGGTAATAATTTTCGGTAATTCGCGAGGCTTGTCCAATTCTGGGACTAGAGCCAAAGCGTTAGCTACTTGAAAGTTCACTGCATCGCCCTTGACATTCGCAAGGATCAGCTCAGCTACTACTTCAAACACTCCCACCAGTCTCATCCCTAATTCCACGGCCGCTTCAGGGCCATGTTAGATCCTGTACTTTTTAATTACAGAGGGGAGAACAGTCATGGAAGGAGTACCAAAACATTTAGAATATACTGCTGCGAATACCTTACCCCAGTTGTCACATGCTGTCAACTCGGGAATTAAGTCTTTTGGCAAACTAATCGTTAAAATACGATGTTTATCCACTGGAGTTGTATGTGGAAAAACTGCCTCCAACTGATCAAACTTTTCTGCAAGCCAATAAGGAAAATCATCCTTATTTTGTGGCCGTTTGCCCATCACAGAATTCACCATGACGGGACTTATGGTCACTCCGCCTGCAGCAGCTGGTTGGCCGGCAACTCCAGGAGCGGCTCCATGGAGGCTGCCTGTAACATACCGCACTAAAGCTCGATGCACCTGCACCAAGGCTGCATACATAGTGCGCAGTTCCGCGACTGGTATTGTCATATAACGCGGATGTGGGGTGTACCCGGCCAAAACAGGCCAAGTGGCCCCCTCAATTGATAAGGGGCCTAAACGAACCGTGGTAGTCGGTTGTGGGAGGGCGCCATTAAACCAAACACGGTGTTGCCAAGCCGTGAGCGGTACTTCAAGATTAGTATAAGGTCTATAGACTGCAGGAACAGCGGTGGGTTCATATTCATGGAACAGGTTATCGTTCACGTTCACCGCTGGAAAAGTGATCCAAGAGTAGAACACTTCAAAGTGGAAAGCCGGATCGGCTTGAACCACAAAGACTAAGTCAACTCCCGCGTCTGGCACTCCATACACCCGTAAGTGATCCCGGAGTGCTGTGCGGCTATGCGCCGCTATGTCTATACCCGCCATTACTAACGGGTCGATTCAACAATCTTACACGAGGCAGCACAAAAAGGGTTATATTTATGAAACCTTTTTTAATAACATCAAGCTTGAAAGAACCTACAAAATCTGTAATATAGGAGGTATCACCGTCACACACGCTTCCGGAAGCGTACGTGAGGGTTTGTGGACAAGCACAAGTACTACTCAAGCGTCTCGCAAGTAAGCTGCCCCACTCGTTGGTCGCGCCATGTCATAAGGTTTCTGCACATACAGAGCTATGCACAGGATAATAGGACCTTGGAATATAGTGGTGAGCCAACTATAGACCTTAGCACCCAAAACCCCAACCCAACTAGCCTTAGCGTCCCATTAGCACTAATGTACCAATGATTAGACAACCTAGAACACGGTATCTCTCTCTCTCCCAGGACTAGGCAAGAACACTCTTTCGTCACACTCGTACCTGTCCACAACATGCGTAAGAAGAGACACTGTATAGTTCAATATATTTATTTCAACTTACGTGCTCTAAGATACAGTACACGTGTCAGTACTAATAGCATAATACATATGAATAATATAATCAGCATAGTTACTACTCCATAGAATACGAACGGGGAAAGCATCTCATAAAGCAGTGGATATATGTCTAACTAACATTACCACCCTCCCCGTGCTGGAAGCCAGTTTATTATGATAATAGAAGACCTTTGGGCTTTGACTAGCGAACCCCCATACCTCAGTCTCTAGATGCAAAACTACATCAGCATACAATCACAGCTCTTCTCTCTGGAAAGTTCGTCTCCAAGTGCTCTCTAGGGCAGGCAACCACATTATTAAAAGCACACTATTTTCTCAATGGCAGCTGTACATGGTGTTATGTCTAGGTGCGAGGGACGGGCCAAATCAGAAGGAACCAGGGATTTGTTATTCGACCTTGTAACTGTTGTTCAGACTGAGCCCAAAAGGGAATAGGAGAAAAGGTGAGAAACAGAAAATGCAGACAGTTGTAAAATAACTTGGCAGTAGCAGAGGGCGACAGAACAACAGTTCAAGAGTAACGTGCGCAAAAAGTCATCATGGCAGCCAGGCCTGCGCCAACGTAGCCAGGCAGGCCATGAGCCACAAGACACTAGTCTTTATATTTTAATAAACTTGCTAAATAGGATAATTTTTTCTTGTAGTGTTAATTGCAGGGCCTTTTAAAATGTGCAGTATATTCTTTCACAAAGTGGCTCTTTTTATGTTGTCCCATTCCTTCCTCTGTTTTACTCTCCATTTCCTCTTGCCCTTTGTGTGTAGGTCAGTATTGTATGATAATTGTTCTTCCTGGATATGTTTGCAATTACAGTTTCACAGAGAGGCTGCTGTTGCTTCTGTTCCTGTCCCTTCTTTTAGAAGCGGTGACATGAATCCAGTCTGTAGTGATGGTCTTTCAGGGTTTGTTTCATAGGAGCTTGACCATTCAGAGAAGTAGGGGTACAGAAACACAACAAGCACTCAGATCTGAAAATAAAAATAAAAATAGCATTGCATCATAGGCTTTTTTTATCTTTGTTAGTCGTGCAGCAGCGCTAAGAATGAGTGGCTTTGCCAATGCTTGTTGTTATAGCTTGAATTCCGAATGCATTTATTATTATAGTGACACTTTATGTCACAACTGTTTCCTCCCTTGTTCTCCATATCCTGTTTTCTGTGCATTTGTTTCATATTTATCCCAGAAATTGTTTAGGGTGCTGTTAGACCTGGTATCCTTGGCATGGGTCTCCCTTCCATTTTTTTCATAATGCCTCCACTGTTGTCGATATGTTTTGCTGGACTAGATGCTCATGGGCACTTTGCCACTGCTAATCAGTGCCAAAGTGCAAGCGCTCCCTATTGTAAATTGTGATGCGAATTAGTGACTCCATGTTTGGCTTATTTGAATTACTGTCAGACCCTAGTACAGTGCACTGAGTGTGCCCAGGGCTTGTAAATCAAATGCTGCTGGTGGGCTTGCAGCACTGGTTGTGCCACCCAAAGAAGTAGCTTGTAAAGTGTGTCTCAGGCCTGCCATTGCAGAGCCTGTGTGCAGTCTGTGACTGCCATGTCGACTTGGTAAGTGCACCCACCTACCGGTCCCCAAACCTTCCCTTTTCTTCATATCAGACACCCCTATGGTAGGCCTACGGGCAGGGTGCATTGTAAGGATAAGGTGGGACATGCCTGGTGTGTGTGGCATGTCCTAATAGTGAATTACAGCCATTTTCGTTTTCACTATTGCAAGGCTACCTGTTCCCCATAGGCCAGAATGGGCAGTTTGATTATAACATCTTATAATCCTAAACTGACTCAGGGAACTAGGTAGAAATTCGAGTTTAGTATGCCTGAACTCAGAATGATAAAATACATCTTTTAGTGAAGTTGGTTTTAACATTCTGTGTTTGAAAATACCACTTTTAGAAAATGGGTATTTTCTTGCCTAACTATCCAGCCTGCCTCTGCCAGCTTGTGTATTGTGTGTCTGGTTTGTGCGTGACTGGGGCTGGGGGCGGCTACAGGAGACAGGGTGAGGCAGCACAGGGCTGAATAGAGAGATCTGCATCCAGAGTGGAGGGAGGAGTTGCATCTGGGTCTGAATAGGGCTGTGCCTGCCTTCCACAATGCTGGCTCCACCTCCTGCCGGGTGTCTGAGTACCCTGCCCCACATTCTGAAAGGAAAAGAAGGAGACATGTACACAGAGTGCTCCAAAGCTGCACAGAACTGGTTTAAACTAGGCAAAGGCCTCTCTGCCTTCAGAGAACAAAGAGAAAAGGAGTATAAGTACTGGGGCCCAAACCCAGGAACTTTAGATCACTTTTGGGAACAAGAAGAAACCTTTGCTGAGGAGCGGAACCAAGAAGAAACCGAGGAGAGACTATCCCTAAGCCTGAAGTGCTGCTTGGGGGATTGGCCTGCAGTGGTTTGCCTGACTGCCAAAGAAAGGAGAAAGGAACTTTTGCTTTGCTGTGACTTTCATCAACTTGTGAAAGGATCTCCAAGGGCTTGGAAGAGAGCTTGCCCCCTGATCGAAGTCCCAGGACCATTGGACTTCACCCCCTTTGTGAATTGCTGCTGGAAACTCTGTTTCAGTGGCTACAGAGGTAGGGAGCTGTGACTGACTCTCCCGACCGGCTCGGTGTCCTGTTGGCACCGCATCGAGCAACGCCTGCATCTTGCAACGCACGGCCTTGGTCTCACCGACTCCGTCAACGAGCCGCTGCCTGCACCGTAACCTGTGAGCACCGCACCTTGCAACGCCTCGCTACACCGAATCCATCTGGTCCGACCGACACGGTCACTGTTGCTGAGTTCGAGTCCTGTGACCACACCGGAGTTGGGCACCGCCTCGCAAGCTTCGCGACACACTGCCCGACTCGCACCGCTGTCCGGACTGATCGACGCCAGCTCCTGAATCCGGCTGTGTCGCCGCACCGCAACCTGCCAGCACCGCATCGAAGCGCTGCTTGCCCTGCAACGCACGGCCTTGGTCTCACCGACTCCGTCAATGAGCCGCTGCCTGCACCGCATCGAGGGACAACGCGTCCTGCAACGCTTCCATTTTTGCATCGCGACCGTGACGTTCAGCCATCCGGCTCGCACGCCCGTGCCTGCCGCTTCAAGTAAAAGGTACTGTGACCGAGTCCGTCTACGCTGTGTTGGCCCGTATCGACGCGGTCAGCTGGATTTGATAGACTCTGTTTGTTCTTTACATCGCAGTAGCCGGAGAAGGCTACCGACTCGCACAGAACCTTGATTTAAGCATTTTTAACCAGAACTCTTGACTTTTGACAGTATTGTGAATTATTTTTGTCGTTTATGGTCTTGTGGTAATTCTATATAAAATATTCTTATTTTTATAAATATACAAACTGTGTGGTGTCCATTTGTAGTGTTGTCACTTGATTACTGTATGTGTTCACAAATGCTTTACACACTGCCTCTGAGATAAGCCTGTCTGCTCGTGCCAAGCTACCAAGAGGGTGAGCAGGGGTTATTTCGGGAGTGTACCTACTTTCCCTGACTAGACTCAAGGGTCCCTATTTGGACAAAGGTACCTACCTCTTCCAACTAGAGACCCCCAAATCTAACATTGGTGGTCAGCGGTGAGGATTCTGGACTTGCATTTGTGACTCATATACAGTGATTGGTGAACACTACTTAGTGAGTGCAGACCAAAACGCAACCACATACTTTTATAGCATTTTTTTCTGGGATTTCCTATTTTTGCCACTGCCAAGTTTAAATCACCATGGATAAACCAGCATCTGTAGCATCTGTCCATTGTGATTGGGAAGAGGAGAAATTGGAATGCTACACTGTTAACCAGCTCAAGCAATTCTGCAGGAAATTCAAAGTTTCTATGGCCGGCATCTCCAGAAAGGAGGATTACCAAAAGGCGCTGAGGGCCTGGATGCAAGCTAGGAACCCCCCTGAGAATGAGGAAGGGGATGAGAATGCAGATGAGCAGCTGGATGGGCCAGTGGGTCCAGGGGGGAAGAGAGTAGTCTCCCCAGCAGGTAGCAGTGTTTCTGCCAGAGGTCTGTCTCCAGAGGAGCTGGAAGACAGAGCCAAGAGCAGGATGCATGAGATGGAGATGGCGAAACTTAAACTGAATGTGCAGATGGAGGGTAGGAGATTAGCAATGGAAGAGAAGAGAATGCAGTTTGAGCATGAGAAAGTTTTGAGGGAGTTGGAATTGAAGGCCAAAAGGTTAGAGATTACTCCCTCTGGTGGCAGTGTACCGCCTGTGCCTGTTGAAGCTAGGGTGTATATTCCCAAAGATGTGGTGAAGGAGTTTTTAAAAATGATGACATTGGGCAGTGGTTCAAAGCCTATGAGGTAGCCATGTCTTCCCACCGGGTCCCTGAGAAGGATTGGGGAGCGGGGTTGTGGGGACGGTTCCTTAGTGAGGGGCGGGATACCTTGTTGGATTTGCCCTCTGAAGTCTATAATTCATACAGCCACATGAAAGATGCATTGATGACTAGATATGGTTTAACCCCTGAGCTTTATAGGCAGAGGTTCAGGAACTGTAAGAAGATTGAAGGCAGTACCTGGGTTGAATATGTGACCTTCTTTTGCAGAGCCTTGGATGGTTGGGTAAAGGGTAGCAAAGCGACTGATTTTCAGGCGCTCTTTGATTTGATTGCTTGGGAGCACTTGTCCAGTAATTGTTTTCCTGAGCTACGCCAGCACCTGATTTATAGTAAGCTGACTAACCCTAGGCAGCTTGCTGAGGAGGCGGACCGCTGGGTGAGTACCCGGGTCCACAAGGGTCACGTGGGAGACTCCGCCAAGGGTGGGCAGGGTCCCCAGCAGAAGAGTGGGGGGGACAAGGGCAAACAGAGGGAGTTCCATAAAGGGCCCCAAAGTAGACCCCAAGGGAACCAAGGGAAAGGTTCCCAGCCTCCCCTGAGAAGAAGCCAGTGGCCCTGACAGGCCCCCTGTTCACCAGGGACCACTGGTGTGTTACAAGTGTGGCGCCCCTGGCCACAAGGCAAATGATCCTCGTTGCCCTTTGCATGGAAAACCAGCACCCACTGGTGCAGTCCCCCGGCAGTTGGCTAGTGTAGCCCTGGGGGAGGAGTGGGGTGCCCAAGGTGAGGGGGATCCCACAGTGTTTTCCCTTGTCTCCTTAGGAGACTCTGAGATGGTCCCTAGGACCCAGCTGCCTGACAACACTAAGAAATACAGGCAGTGGGTGACCATCAATGGCCATAGGGTGGAGGCTCTGAGAGACACAGGATCCAGTGTGACAGCTGTCAAGTGTCACCTGGTGTCTAAAGAGCAGGTTGTCCCTGATGCATTCTATCCGGTTGTTGCCGCTGACAACACAGAGAGTCACTGCAAGGTGGCTCAGGTTCCCTTTGAGTAGGGGGGGGGGTCTCGGGTACTCTTCAAGTAGCTGTGAAGCCAGCCATGCCTGTTGACTGTTTGTTAGGGAACGACTTGGAGAGCTCACCTTGGGCTAAGGTGGAGCGGAGTGCGCATTTAGAAATGTTGGGCTTGCCTGATTGGGCATGTGTGACCACCCGGTCAATGGCAGCTAAAGGTGTTCAAGAGGAACTGGAGCCTGAGAGGGAGGCCCAGGTGCCTGCTGGAGAGAGAGGAGGCAGGGGGCGTGGGAAACCGGCCCCCGAAGTTCCCACGGTCCAGGAGGAGGCAGACCCTGAGGGGGATGCCCTGGAGCCTACAGGGGAACAGGTAGCTGAACTGGGGGACTTACCTGAGCTGACCCATTGGCAGCAAGAAGGAGGACCCTCCAGGGATGAGTTCTGCGAGGAACAGAACACATGCCCTTCTCTCGTGGGTCTGAGGCAACAGGCCGCAGACCAGGCAGCAGGTGATCAGTCTGGATCACATTGGATTTACTGGGAGAATGGTCTCCTGTATTCAGAGCCTAAGGTTGCTGAGCCTGGGTCAGCCCATGTGCTGGTGGTACCCCAGCGCTTCAGAGCCTTCCTACTGGGGTTGGCTAATGATGTACCGTTAGCAGGACATCTGGGGCAGGACAAGACCTTTGAAAGGCTTGTCACCCATTTCTATTTGCCCCAGATGCGCAGGAGTGCCGCCACTCACTGCAGGACATGTCAGACTTGCCAGGCAAGTGGAAAGAGTGGGAGGAAGCGCAAGGCTCCTCTCCAGCCATTCCCTGTGGGCAGCACCCCCTTTGAACGGGTGGGTATTGACATTGTGGGGCCACTGGACCCCAAGACAGCCATGGGCAACAGGTTTATCCTGGTCTTGGTGGACCATGCCACCCGGTACCTGGAAGCCATCCCTCTGAGGACAGTGACGGCCCCCGTGGTGGGACGGGCACTGATGGGAATTTTCTCACGTGTAGGATTCCCTCAAGAGGTGGTGTCTGACAGAGGTACCAACTTCGTGTCCAAGTACATGAAGTCCCTGTGGCAGGAGTGCGGTGTAACTTACAAGTTCACCACTCCTTACCACCCTCAAGGAAATGGGCTGGTTGAGAGATTCAACCGGACCCTAAAGGGCATGATTATGGGTCTGGAAGAACCCATGAGGCGTAAATGGGACGTCCTCTTACCATGCCTATTGTTTGCATACCGGGAGGTGCCACAGAAGTCTCTAGGGTTCAGCCCCTTTGAGCTCCTCTATGGACACCCGGTGCGAGGACCTCTGAGTTTGGTCAAGGAAGGCTGGGAGCAATCTCCCAGGAAACCTCCCCAGGATGTATACAGTTACATGCTGGCCTTCAGGAACCAGACTAGGTGTTTCAGAGAGCTTGCTGAGGCAAATCTGGAAGCCAGCCAGGAGGAGATGAAGCGGTGGTACGACCAGAATGCCACTCTGGTCGAGCTTCAGCCTGGTCAGAAAGTGTGGGTCATGGCCCCTGTGGAGCCTTGTGCGCTCCAGGACAGGTGGACCGGCCCTTTCACGGTGGTGGAGCGCAAGAGTCCAGTTACCTACTTGGTGGACTTGCAGTCTCCCAGGAGCCCCTTGCGGGTCCTGCATGTGAACCGCCTAAAGCCCCACTTGGAGAGGTCCCAAGTGGGCATGCTCTTAGCTACAGATGATGGGATGGAGGAGGAGACCGAGCCTCTTCCTGACCTCCTGTCAGCCCGAGAGCAAGATGGATCAGTGGAGGGAGTAAACCTCTCTACCTCCCTCACACCTGAGCAGCAGGGTGACTGTCGCCAGCTGTTGGGACAGTTCCCTGACCTGTTCTCCCTGGTTCCCAGTGTCACTCATTGGTGCGTCCATGATGTGGACACTGGGGACAGTCTTCCTGTGAAGCAGAAGGCTTACAGGGTGATCAGAGCCTGCATCAAGGAGGAGGTCTCCAAGATGTTTGCGCTAGGGGTGATTGAGTCCTCTAACAGCCCTTGGGCCAGCCCAGTGGTCTTGGTTCCAAAGGCTGCCGCGCCTGGTGCCACACCAGAACTCCGGTTCTGTGTGGACTACAGGGGACTCAATTCCATCACCAGGACTGACGCCCACCCCATCCCCAGAGCTGATGAGCTCATAGATCGGTTAGGGGCTGCGCGGTACTGATACAGCGCAATATTAGCCAACAGCATTCATACACCATATACTCACTTGGGCCCATACATTCACACTACACTAATACTTACGCTGGGTGTCAGATGTACTCTTTTATCAAAGTCCCTGCTACCAATTAACTTCTGATTGAAGAGTAATGACTTACCAATGGATCCTTTGCTAATTGGGAAGTTTAAAATGAGTGACATTCATTATAGTACATTATCCTGAAATAATCACTGAGTCAGGAAGTTTTAAAATGTTTATCTAAAGTTTTAGCAGAGTAAAATACAGAAAACACGGTACTTGATTGAAATACCCAAGAAAAAGCATAGAAATGATTTTGCTAATAAATGACGGTGTTTAAGGAAAAGGAGAAGATAGAGACATCAGCGCAACTAAAGGTTGCAGTATAGTTACCTAAAAATGCGAGAACCAAGCCCCTTAGCCAAGGAGTTTGGAAAAGATAGGACCCAGGAAGGATGAAGAGCAAAGACTTCTTCCAGGATCAGGACAGGACCGGTGACCTCTCTACAACGACGCCTGCGCCGTTCCCCTCTCTGATACTCGACTTCTCTCGATTCTCCCGTCTAATGGACTCCGCCGCCCCCTCCTCTGGACCTCTTCCGGACAGGAATTCAGTCAGCAACCGATCAGCTGGGCAGTCTGGAGTTGAGAGCGCTCTGGCAGTATGGACGCCTGTTCTTCGGGAACGCATGCTCTTCTGACTAATTTACTAATGCTATATTCTATTATACCCTTCTACACCCATGTACCTCCCCTTAATGTTGCTAAATTATGGGACCACTACTTCTGATTGGACAGGGACAGGGGGTTGATTCTCGCACCATGTCAATTTTGGCCTAAATTGTGAAGCCTATTGTCTTTACGTTCCCGCCCCTTCAAATTAATACATTCGCTTTATTTCCCACCCGTCTCACGACAAATGTTATACATTTTACAGGAGAAAAGTAACAATTTTGTCCGCCGGAAACATTGGGTACATCATCTTCGGCCAATAGGTCGTGGCCTTGGGAGACGTCCAAGTTGACTTCACTTGGCAGGCATACAGGACACATGCGCAGAACCCTCTGTCTCTCGAGTTTCAAGACACCAACCCAGGCCCAAGTTTACGAATTACTAAAAGTGCAAGAAGAAAATATTAAAATCACAAATAAAAAGTTTCACTGTATACCCACTTTCCCTAACTCTATTCCCATTTAATCATAATACTATCCTGCATTAGTAGCGTTAAGAAAACGACAATTTAATAATGACATGAGAGCAAGCTTAAGCATGTGAAAACATTTAGCGGCCATTTTAATGCACACTGCGCAGAAGCAGAAGTTTCCCACCAAGCAAAGAAAGACGTCACACCATGTGATCAGGTTGCGACATGCGCAATAAAGTCCCGCGCTTTTAGCGGCCATCTTGGTTTATGGACAAGCGTTATTCATTAGTAAAACACATAGGCAAGCGTCTATCCCTTTTGTGTTTGTGAATGCAAGGATTAGTATTGACAGTACAAGTTTAATAAATTAATACTATGAGGAGGATTGCATACAAGCAAGTTTCATTTTTGAAACCTTGCTCCATCAATCCCCTCTCTGATGGCGTTTCTGAGCCATCAAAAATACTACCCTCAATCAGATGCCAACTTCTAGCAATTCGTTTCATTCTCATTTTTACTTTTTCTATTCTTACAGTCTCCTTTTAATTTCTTGTATAAATCACTTCTCCATTCTTCTAGTTTGATTTCATCTAGTTTTCTCTTCTTTCCTTTTCCTGTCATTTTATATGTTCCATTCTTTCTACAGCATTTGCACCATATGTTATTGCTAAAATTATTATTGCTATCCCTGCTAAGGGTACTAATATTTGACCTATAAGTCCTTTCCCTATATTAGCAAACCAGGTTCCAATTGATGAGATACTATTTGTCAATCTTTCCCATACACTATCAACTTCCAGTGGTTTTAGTTCTTTCTCAAGTTTAGTTATGTTCTGAATATACGTTCCAATTTCTGCACTCTTATCAGGAATATAAGTGCAACAATGTTTCATCTTCAATAATTTACAGACTCCTCCCTCTTTTGCCAATAGAATGTCAAGAGCAAGTCGATTTTGCATCACCATAGATCTAATCGCAACCATCTCCGTATTAATCATTAGAAAACCTCCAGCAGTATCCGTTGATAAACGATCAACCACTGTAGACAATTTGCATATTTTCCTTGAGTTCAGAATTATTCCCACTGAAGGTATCAATGCACCAAATATATCACCTACAATTTCTGAAAAACTAGCTCTTTTACTACGTATTAACTCATTATTGTTTTCATTGCTTCCAGTGTTTCTTTTTACGTGGTATATCTTTGGAAAAACTATTCCAAAATAACAACTTCCATACCACCGTGCAGGAAGCCTAAAGTAAGCCTTATTCCCACATACATAATAGATTCCAGGAAAAACTGAATCTGTTCCTCCTTTGAGTCCCCAACCTCCAATAATTAAAAAATTGTGTTCACATTCACTGGTACCGATGAAAACATTGTTATAATCAGTCTTTAACCTATGAAGACAAATTTTCCCTTTCTTTACAAAATCCAGAGCCATTGCAGCTTGAGCTTTACCAGGTGTATAACTCCCTTCCTTCTCCGCCCAAGGTGGCAACTGAGCCTTATGCTCTGAAGCTTTCTTTTGAAAATCATGTCTTCTATCTTCTACTAAATTCAAAAATATCTTTTCTTCTTCTAGTAAAGAACATGTTAGATTGTGTCTATGTGCATGTGTTATGTCTATCGATTTCATTGTTAAGAAAAACTCTCCCATAAAATGTGCGTCTTGACTAGTAAGCACTGGGTTCATACTCTTGCGAATCGGAACCTCAGAAAATATCACATCTAAGTTTGAATAATAATACTGTAGCCTACCTGTTCTATAAAATAAACTTGTTAATACACTACATGAAATGCCATATGTCAGTGGTAAATGATGGTATGTTAATCCTTCCGCTACTGATTCAGGTAACTTCATACAGACATAACAATTACTAACTTCCATTGTGTCTACATACTGAAACAATAACTTTGTGAAAACATTTAAACTAGTGTCGTTATCAGCTATTTCATGATGAATTTCTGCCTCATCTTCTGCCATTAATTCTACTCTATTGCCCTTCATGTTTGCTGTCCTCCCTTTAGTTTCATTATTTATTTTCTTATCTATTATCATAAGGTAAGGAATTGCTACAATCAGGACTAACCATACTATAAGCACCAATACTAGACTACATATGCAGATTGCACAGCATCTCCTACAACAATTTCGTTTTGGTCTCCCAGTAACTCTATCATCAGGCATTTTTCGACAAGGAAGATTTCTCTTCTTATCTCTTCTTCTTTTCTTTAGATGATTCTTTTGTTTAGTCAGGGTGGTCTTGTTTCTTCTTCGTATGTTAGTTCTGCACTTGTTCCTTCGCCACCACTGTCACTTGACTCTGAGCTTTCAAAATCTTCAAGAATGATATAAGTCCAGTCGGGACCCTTGAATTTGTTATTCACAAGTCTCAGTCTTTTACTTTTTCTTTTTCCTGACTTTTTCTCTTGTTCAGTTTGACTTGTCACTTCAGGTACTTGTTCTGGATCTTCACTTCTGGTTGTTATGTGGTATTTTACTCTTTTAATGACACTTGGCCAATGATCTCCTTTTCTTGTCTTCTTGGTTGGCACTGTTTCTTTGTTTACGTCTTCAGAGATCTCGTTATTTTCACTGCTTAATACTGTTTTGTTTTCTTTGATTACTGCCTCTTTTGTTTGTCCTTTTTCAGGTCTGATTGGTTTCTTTTCAGTAGCTCCACAATGACTTTCAAGATGTTGGCTTTGTTCCTTTTTTATTTCTTTATGTTCATTTGTATTAACCCCTTTTTCTTCAGTGAATTCTTCTTGATCTAACTGCTTCTGATCAGGGCTTATTGCACTGTGAACTTCTGCAGCCTGACCTGATTCTTCTAAACCTGTCTGTCCCTCTTCAAAGTTTATTAGATCTTCACTGTTTTTAGTCCAATTTTCTTTCCCTATCTGATTTAGTTCAGGATCTTTTACTATCTTTTCTTCTTGATCCTGAACTTCTTCTTCTTCACCTATCTGATCTTCTTCAATTTCTTCCAATTTTGTTTGATTTCTCGTTCTGTAATATACTTCAGGAACTTCTACCACTGGTATCCAATCCTGACTTGTGCTCGGTTGTTCTCCGTCAGCTTCTCTCGAACCTCTAGCCTGAGATTCCTCAGCTGGGCAACCTTCAGCTTCTTCAGTGATTGGCGTTGTCTGTGGATTCTCTTCTTCAGGTTCTGGTACTCTCTTTGTGTGGCTTACATGAATCCAATTAGGAAATCTTGCACACTTCACTGCTGTATTGGTGGTCAATATGACTTGACAAGGTCTGCTCCACCTGGGTGATAGACACGTTTCTCTGGTGTGATTCTTCACTACCACCCAATCACCAGGATTCAGATCATGTTCTAGTTCAGGCTGCCTGGAAACTGCGTCTTCTCCAACCTGATGAGAGACAGAACGCACTAGGTCAGCCAATCCTTTGCAATAATCCAAAACCATATCATCAGATATATTCACCAGTTTGTTTGTGGGAACATGTGTTTGTCTCATTGCTCTTCCCATCATTATTTCATGGGGGCTCAATCCTGTTGTTCTGTCAGGTATGCTTCTGAGTCCCATCAGGACAAGTGGCAATGCATCTGGCCACTCTAATGATGTTGATGCACACATTTTTCCCAATCTTGACTTTATAGTGCCATTCAATTGTTCAACCACTCCAGAAGCCTCTGGGCGATATGCACAGTGCAATTTCTGTTTAATTTGAAATGCTTCACATATTATCTGGATCACTTCGCTATTAAAGTGTTTTCCTCTATCTGATTCCAAAGATACTGGGAAACCAAACCTAGGTATGAGCTCACGTAACAACAGTTTTGCAACTGTAATACTGTCATTTCTCCTAGTAGGGTAAGCCTCCACCCACTTTGAAAACAGGCACACTATTACTAGAACATATTTTAGTCCTCTGCATGGTGGTAACTGTATGAAGTCGAACTGGAGTCTTATAAATGGGCCCTCTGCCTTTCCAATCTTTCCAAACCCAATTATCGTTTTCCTGCCTGGATTATGCATTTGGCAAGTTAGACATCTCTGGCAAAGACTCTCTGCAACAGCCCTGAATTTGGGATTGTACCAATTTTGTCTGAACAGCCTAATCATTGCATCTCTCCCTATGTGTGAGTCTCCATGATGCATTCTAGCCATTTGTGAGAGTAAACAGTCTGGCATGACTGGTCTGCCATCTGCACTGATCCACACTTCATCTTCTCCTCTTTGGGAGCAACCCACTTTGATCCACAAATTCTTCTCACTTTCATCAACCTCATCTTGCAATTTCTTCACCTCATTCCAAGTTTCAGGTGGCATATACAGCATAAGTTGGCAGCTGATTCCCATTCTTTCCACCCTCTTATTGACTGACGTTCTGGTTTTGGCACAATGTTGAGCCACCAAGTCTGCATATCTGTTGCCGACTACCACCCAGTCATCTCCTGACTGGTGTGCGGCACATTTCACCACAGCCAATTCTTTTGGTGATTGTATTGCTTCTAGCAATTCCCTTACAAATTGTCCATTTTTAATGGGGGATCCTGAAGAAGTCATGAAATCCCTCTGCATCCACAGTTGGCCAAAATCGTGCACAACCCCGTAACCATATTGACTATCTGTAAATATGGTCACTCTCTGATTCCTCCCAATTTTGCAAGCTTTTATCAAAGCAATCAATTCAGCTACTTGTGCAGATTTTACTCCTGGTAAATAGGATGCTTCGACTATTCCAGTTAATTCACATACCGCATAGGCAGCAGTTAGTTTACCATCTTCATGTCTTTGACATGAACCATCGACAAATAGCTCCCTGTCTGGCTTTTTAAGAGGCTGTTCCTCTATGTCTGGGCGTGGTTTTGTACACAATTCTGTAATCTGTACACAATCATGTTCATCTTCTTCGTCATCTTTATTTGTTTCATGATATGGGTCCGGCAATAAAGTTGCTGGATTTATTATTGTACACCTTACCATGGTCACATTTTCAGCACCCATTATTATCCTCTCATATTTAGTCAGCCGACTAGGAGTAAGATGCTGAGTTCGGGTTCTTGTCAACAGTATGACAACTGCATGTGGAACATACACTTTTACAGGATGTCCCATCACAATTGACTCGCTTTGTTCAATGCTCAAACAAGTCGCTGCCACTGCTTTTAAGCATCCTGGCAACGCGGCTGCTACTGGGTCCAATGTAGCAGAAAAATATGCTATAGGACGTCTGTCTAGTCCATGTCTCTGAGTTAAGACAGAAAGTGCACAATTTTCTCTTTCCTGACAGAATAATGCAAATTCTCTTTTATAATCAGGCATGCCTAAGGCAGGTGCTGAACAAAGTGCATTTCTCAATTTTACAAAAGCTTCTACACTTTCATCCTCCCATTCAACAGGATCCTTTGCTTTCTTTTTCGTCATGTTAATTAAGGGTTTAGCCAACATGGAAAAATTTGGTATCCATTGTCGACAGTATCCTACTATTCCTAGGAACATTCTCACTTGTCTTTGGGTTACAGGCATTTGCATTCTCTTTATTAATTCTACTCTTTCAGAGGTTACTCTTCTTTTTCCCCTCTCAATTTGGTGTCCCAGATATTTAACAGCTGTCCTGCAAAACTGTAACTTTTCAGGTGAGACTTTATGCCCTTCCTCAGCCAAAAGATTTAATAATGCTATGGAATCAACAACACAGTCTTCTCTGGTGGTCGACGCTACTAATAAGTCGTCGATATATTGAACTAAAACTGAGCTTCCTGGCATCACTAGTTTTTCAAGGCACTTTTTCAGTATCTGGTTGAAAATGGAAGGACTTTCTGTGTACCCCTGAGGAACACGATTCCACACATAGACTTTGTTTTCAAATTTAAATGAGAAAAGATACTGGCTGTCTGGATGCAATGGTATTGAAAAGAATGCTTGACACAAATCAATTACTGTGAACCATCCTGCATTCCAAGGGATCTGGTATAGAATTACTGCAGGATTTGGTACTATGGGACAACATGGTTCCACAATCTTGTTTATTTTACGCAGGTCCTGAACAATCCTATATTTTCCACTAGGTTTCTTTAGTCCCATGATTGGTGAATTACATGGGCTACTCATTACTTCTTTTAGAATGTTTTGTTTTACCATTCGATTGATTTCTTCAATGACTCCTGCTTTTACTTCTGCACTCATTTTGTATTGTTTAGTATTTGGGAAAATCGCACCTTCTTTTACCGTAATTTGAACTGGATCTATTTTTGCCATAAGTCCTACTTCTTTTCCAGTGAAATCCCATACTATTGAGTTTACTGTACCTTTTAATTCTTCTGGCAACTCATCTTTTGTTATCAGCGAAAACATTTCATCTATTTCTGTACCTTGTTTTGCAACCATAATTTTATATACATGGTCCTCATCTGGTGTCTGAACTGCCACACCATCCGGCGTGCAGAAAATTGTACAGTTCATTTTGCACAATAAATCTCTACCTAATAAATTTACTGGGCTAGAATCGCACACTACAAATTGGTGCATTTCTCTGAAGTTTCCAATTTTAACTTCCATTGGTTCGGTAAGAGGTGTTCTAATTCTTTGATTAGCTACCCCCACTACTTGGATATCTTCACCAGAGAGAGGAAGGTCTGGGATGTCTGCTGATCTCACAGTAGACCTGGTAGCACCAGTGTCCAAAAGGAAAGTAATATCATTACCTTTCACATTTCCTTCAACATATGGACCAGACTGATCTACCTGTAAGGATGCGCCAAGTATGCACTCCTTCTTCCCCTCTCCTAGGCACCGTCATGAGTCGAATTTACAATAATTGTCCTGCAAAAGAAATTGTGATGTCATATAATCATTCTTACCACTCCCTCCTGGGTAACCAATGTCTGTACCATGTTTTGCTCTGCTTACATTACCCTGAACAGGTGGAGGTGGTAATTGACTCTGGGGATTTACACCCTGCTGTGAGTCATTCTGCGTCTGTGGATTTAAGTTTTGATTTGGGCCATTATTATTCCGAATCTTTTTACATTCATCCTTCCAATGCCCCAATTTTCCGCATCCATGACAAGGAAATTTCTTTTTAGCTTCTTCTCTACTCATTCGTCCTCTAAATTTTCCACCATTTCCCGTATCACCACTCGTTCCAGAATCTTTTCCTTGATTTTCACTCGGATTTTCCAAATTAATTCCCTGTTTCTCAGCCATTTTCACCTGTGCCCACATCACCTTTTCTTGTAATTTCTTGTGTCTATCCTCAATATCGTCTCCACAATATTTTGCATACTTCAGAATCTCATCTATGGGCTTTTCCTGCCAACACAGCATGTGTTGTTTAATCATCTGGCAAATCTCTGGCTTCAGACCGTAAACAAACCGATACACAAACTGACTCATGTTTTTGTCTCCAATGTCCTCAAATCCACTATACTGTTTAAACACCTGCAATAAACGCTCATAATAGGAATGTACTGTTTCACTGGCTTCTTGGGTTGTTCGATCTATTTTCACCCAATCTGTTTCTTTCGGGGGTATTTTCCCTTTCAGGTAGGTTATCACCTGCTGATACTTTTTCATTACATCATTTGACGGGGCACCTGTTTTCGGATCTCTAGGATATTCATCACTAGGCCAATCGACTGTGATCTTACAATCTGTCCATAAATCGGCAGGTACCACTATGTCAAACAAACCATCTAAATCCTTCAACAATACCTTTGACACTTTCACAAACCTTTCAACCTGCTTATACCATTCAATTGGCTTTTCCCTCAGCTTTGGAAAATCATTCGTAAATGATAAAATATCCTGTCTGCTCCATGGGACATGTACATATCCTCCTCCAGCAACTTCTCGCATTGGATACATCTGGTCTGCTTTTCCTGCTTCCTTCATCACATATTCTGATGCTGTTCTACTTGTTCGTGCTTCTTCCTTTTTCTTGGCCCACCTAGATCTCCATTTATCTAGATCTCCCCATTTTTGTAAAACTAACATTAATTCTCTTATTTGCAGTCTTCTTCCAGATGCATTCATATTTTCTAAATCTTTGTCTGCAAATTCTGCTCTATATGGTTTCTGTAATACTTTTGATCTCCCTATTTCGATTCCCATCTGTAGTGCTAAATTGGACAATTTTTCATGGAATATCTTTACATTTCTGGTGATACTCCTGCACAAGAATAATAATTCTTCTTCATCATAGGTATTCAAGCGTTCTACTCCTACATTTCCTGCTATTATTTCTTCTAATTCGACTTTCAATTTATGGATATCCAGTACTTTTGGAGGTGTGCACTGTTTGACTGACCCTTGTACCCATCTTTCTAGATCTTCAGGTGTTACTATGGTAGCACTTTTTGTTCCTGATGAAGTTACTAAACTTACATCTTTTGAACCTCCAGGTACCTCTTTTCTGGGAGTACTATTTACAGAACCTCGAATAGGTAAATCCATGAGTGATATTGTGGATTCACAGTCACTAAATTGATCCTCAATTATAACTGGAGCTTCAGGTTTGGTGTTACTCACAGGAGTAGGTGCAAGTATGGGTTGAGGACAATTTCCCTGAGTACCATATAATGGAACTACTGGACCAATTGTTACAGGAATGGTCAACGAATCAGGATGTACTTTTATCTGCGTTATTTTCTGTATTAATTCTGCTCTGGTCTTTTCTAGGGCTTCTTTTTCTTTGTCATGAAGTATTCTAGTTGGGGTAAATTCATGCATTACTTGTGGTACCATTGGAGTTTTTGGTGGTGCACTTGGAGTGCATCCACTTGTCCCTTCCTGATATGGTGGGGGATTTCTTAACATTTCTTCCATAAATTCGTCTTCTGAATCCTCATTTCTCATTAAATGTTTTGTCTTTTCTGTACATTTGCCTCCTGATTTCTCTCCTTCTGTGAATAATGGATACAGTCCCTCTGTAATCATTGCCCTTCTCCATTGTTTCATCTGACCCTCTCTTGACTCACGTAAATATCTGGGGTAAAATCCTGGGTAACTCCTATTACTTCTAGATCTATCCCGCTCAAATGCCTCGGTTTCCCATTCTTCTAGAGCTTCGTACTGAGTTAATCTAGGTCTGGGTTCTAAGTCATTCATCCTCAATCTCAAGTTCTGAAGAATTCGCCCATTGAACGTGCCATTCTGGGGAAATGCTAATACTCCATCATTTTTGGTGTATTCTATCCAATTCTCCATCCATACACAAGTATGATAACCTCTCTCCATCATCATAAATGATGCTGGCATTTTAGCTGGTGGAATAATAATTCCTTCTCTAGTTTTGATTGGTTTGTCCTTTTTAAAATAATTCTTAATCTTTTGCAAAAATGACATTTTTCTCCTTTCTCCGTACATTCTATCTAATCTTCTGTGTACAAAATTATATTCTGCAAAACCTAGGAATCTTCTATCCGGACGAGATCCTGTTAAAGTCGGATCACGTTTTAACATGCAATCCTTATCCACTAAGAATTTTGCTTCTATATTTTCGACCAATCAAATGTCTGCTATCTTTTATTTCCGAGCCAATCCTTGCGCGACCTTTTGGTGACGTTTCTCTGTCAACCCCTCCTTTACAATCTGCTCTTTTCTGTCCTCGCTGGTTTAACCAATCCCAGCGCGGCACCTGTGACGTCAGTACTACTCCTGACTACTGACCCCTCCTTTACAAGGGTTTTCTCCACACCCGCTGTTTCAACCTACCACAGCGCGGCGTTTTGTGACGTCAGCTCCCTCTCCGGCAACTGACCCTCCCTTTATAAAACTTTACGCAAACTTATTTTCTCTATAAATCTTAATTAAATTTCAGTAACAACATAAAATCATTCGCTATCGTGCCAGTTTCCACTAATTTTGAAAAGGATAGTTTCTTCCACACTTTAGTAAAACCTTTCCGTTTACTAATACATATACTACGAGTAAAACACTTCCGTCTACTCTTCACACAAGCTCCAGAAATACCTGTTACTTCTCCAATGTTACCCTTACTAGGTGATATAACATCAAATTTTTATCAGCGTACCCTTTTTGCTATTACTCACACGCATAGAGTCCCTAACAAGTACTTGAAGTCCTGCTTAACTTCTCAGTACTATTTCTGCCTGACAGATAACCTCACTGCAGTATGGCTTCCACTTGCCACCCACTATTCTTTTTCCCTACCCCGGGGTATTCTGGACAACATATAACAAAAACTCAAAAAATTTAAGCGGATGTTAGTTCATAAAAATACAAATAAAAATTCTCATTACCCAATTAACAAAGAGTAACAAAAAAGCCATCCTCTGCTACCAGAAAACTGATACAGCGCAATATTAGCCAACAGCATTCATACACCATATACTCACTTGGGCCCATACATTCACACTACACTAATACTTACGCTGGGTGTCAGATGTACTCTTTTATCAAAGTCCCTGCTACCAATTACCTTCTGATTGAAGAGTAATGACTTACCAATGGATCCTTTGCTAATTGGGAAGTTTAAAATGAGTGACATTCATTATAGTACATTATCCTGAAATAATCACTGAGTCAGGAAGTTTTAAAATGTTTATCTAAAGTTTTAGCAGAGTAAAATACAGAAAACACGGTACTTGATTGAAATACCCAAGAAAAAAGCATAGAAATGATTTTGCTAATAAATGACGGTGTTTAAGGAAAAGGAGAAGATAGAGACATCAGCGCAACTAAAGGTTGCAGTATAGTTACCTAAAATGCGAGAACCAAGCCCCTTAGCCAAGGAGTTGGAAAAGATAGGACCCAGGAAGGATGAAGAGCAAAGACTTCTTCCAGGATCAGGACAGGACCGGTGACCTCTCTACAACGACGCCTGCGCCGTTCCCTCTCTGATACTCGACTTCTCTCGATTCTCCCGTCTAATGGACTCCGCCGCCCCTCCTCAGGACCTCTTCCGGACAGGAATTCAGTCAGCAACCGATCAGCTGGGCAGTCTGGAGTTGAGAGCGCTCTGGCAGTATGGACGCCTGTTCTTCGTGAACGCATGCTCTTCTGACTAATTTACTAATGCTATATTTTATTATACCCTTCTACACCCATGTACCTCCCCTTAATGTTGCTAAAATATGGGACCACTACTTCTGATTGGACAGGGACAATGTCAATTTTGGCCTAAATTGTGAAGCCTATTGTCTTTACGTTCCCGCCCCTTCAAATTAATACATTCGCTTTATTTCCCACCCGTCTCACGACAAATGTTATACATTTTACAGGAGAAAAGTAACAATTTTGTCTGCCGGAAACATTGGGTACATCATCTTCGGCCAATAGGTCGTGGCCTTGAGAGACGTCCAAGTTGACTTCACTTGGCAGGCATACAGGACACATGCGCAGAACCCTCTGTCTCTCGAGCTTCAAGACACCAACCCAGGCCCAAGTTTACGAATTACTAAAAGTGCAAGAAGAAAATATTAAAATCACAAATAAAAAGTTTCACTGTATACCCACTTTCCCTAACTCTATTCCCATTTAATCATAATACTATCCTGCATTAGTAGCGTTAAGAAAACGACAATTTAATAATGACATGAGAGCAAGCTTAAGCATGTGAAAACATTTAGCGGCCATTTTAATGCACACTGCGCAGAAGCAGAAGTTTCCCACCAAGCAAAGAAAGACGTCACACCATGTGATCAGGTTGCGACATGCGCAATAAAGTCCCCGCGCTTTTAGCGGCCATCTTGGTTTATGGACAAGCGTTATTCATTAGTAAAACACATAGGCAAGCGTCTATCCCTTTTGTGTTTGTGAATGCAAGGATTAGTATTGACAGTACAAGTTTAATAAATTAATACTATGAGGAGGATTGCATACAAGCAAGTTTCATTTTTGAAACCTTGCTCCATCAGTACCTCAGCACGTTTGACTTAACGTCTGGGTACTGGCAGATCGCCTTGACTGATGGGGCAAAAGAGAGGTCAGCATTCTCCACACCAGATGGGCACTACCAGTTCCGGGTGATGCCCTTTGGGATGAAGAATGCCCCTGCCACCTTTCAGAGGTTGGTCAACCAGGTGTTGGTTGGACTGGAGGATTTCAGTGCCGCCTACCTGGATGACATCGCAGTGTTCAGTGCCAGTGGGGAAGAACATCTGCGCCACCTCTGGGAAGTGTTGATGGCACTGCGGAGGGCAGGCCTCACAATCAAGGCAAGTAAGTGCCAGATTGGGCAGGGTTCTGTGGTGTACTTGGGACACCAGGTTGGGAGCGGCCAGGTGGCGCCCCTCCAACCGAAAATTGATACCATTCTGGCTTGGGAGCCCCCAAGACCCAGACAGAGGTGAGAGCCTTCCTAGGACTCACCGGGTATTACAAGAGATTCGTCAAGGGGTATGGCAGCATTGTTGCCCCCTTGACAGAGCTGACTTCCAAGAAGCAGCCCAGGAAAGTGATTTGGACTGACGCCTGTCAAAAAGCTTTTGACACCTTGAAGACGGCCATGTGCACGGCGCCTGTGCTCCAGGCACCCAACTTCGCCAATGATCAGTTCATTGTTCAGACGGACGCTTCAGAGCATGGTGTAGGGGCTGTTCTATCACAGATCAATGAGGAGGGCCTAGACCAACCTGTAGCCTTCATCAGTAGGAGGTTACTACCCCGGGAACAGAGATGGAGTGCTATTGAGCGTGAGGCATTTGCTGTGGTCTGGGCACTGAAGAAGCTGAGACCATACCTGTTTGGGGCTCACTTCCGGGTTCAGACAGACCACAGGCCCCTCAGATGGTTGATGCAGATGAGGGGTGAGAATCTAAAGCTGTTGAGGTGGTCCATTTCCCTACAGGGGATGGACTTTACGGTGGAACACCGCCCTGGTACAGAACACGCCAATGCTGATGGTCTGTCCAGATTTTTCCGCCTTAGTGATGAGAACTCCCTAGAGGTAGGATAGTTCTCCCCACATTTCAGCTGGAGGGGACACGTGTTAGACCTGGTATCCTTGGCATGGGTCTCCCTTCCATTTTTTTCATAATGCCTCCACTGTTGTCGATATGTTTTTGCTGGACCAGATGCTCATGGGCACTTTGCCACTGCTAATCAGTGCCAAAGTGCAAGTGCTCCCTATTGTAAATTGTGATGCGAATTAGTGACTCCATGTTTGGCTTATTTGAATTACTGTCAGACCCTAGTACAGTGCACTGAGTGTGCCCAGGGCTTGTAAATCAAATGCTGCTGGTGGGCTTGCAGCACTGGTTGTGCCACCCACAGAAGTAGCTTGTAAAGTGTGTCTCAGGCCTGCCATTGCAGAGCCTGTGTGCAGTCTGTGACTGCCATGTCGACTTGGTAAGTGCACCCACCTACCAGTCCCCGAACCTTCCCTTTTCTTCATATCAGACACCCCTATGGTAGGCCTACGGGCAGGGTGCATTGTAAGGATAAGGTGGGACATGCCTGGTGTGTGTGGCATGTCCTAATAGTGAATTACAGCCATTTTCGTTTTTCACTATTGCAAGGCTACCTGTTCCCCATAGGCCAGAATGGGCAGTTTGATTATAACATCTTATAATCCTAAACTGACTCAGGGAACTAGGTAGAAATTCGAGTTTAGTATGCCTGAACTCAGAATGATAAAATACATCTTTTAGTGAAGTTGGTTTTAACATTCTGTGTTTGAAAATACCACTTTTAGAAAGTGGGTATTTTCTTGCCTAACTATCCAGCCTGCCTCTGCCAGCTTGTGTATTGTGTGTCTGGTTTGTGCGTGACTGGGGCTGGGGGCGGCTACAGGAGACAGGGTGAGGCAGCACAGGGCTGAATAGAGAGATCTGCATCCAGAGTGGAGGGAGGAGTTGCATCTGGGTCTGAATAGGGCTGTGCCTGCCTTCCACAATGCTGGCTCCACCTCCTGCCGGGCGTCTGAGTACCCTGCCCCACATTCTGAAAGGAAAAGAAGGAGACATGTACACAGAGTGCTCCAAAGCTGCACAGAACTGGTTTAAACTAGGCAAAGGCCTCTCTGCCTTCAGAGAACAAAGAGAAAAGGAGTTACTGGGGCCCAAACCCAGGAACTTTAGATCACTTTTGGGAACAAGAAGAAACCTTTGCTGAGGAGCGGAACCAAGAAGAAACTGAGGAGAGACTATCCCTAAGCCTGAAGTGCTGCTTGGGGGATTGGCCTGCAGTGGTTTGCCTGACTGCCAAAGAAAGGAGAAAGGAACTTTTGCTTTGCTGTGACTTTCATCAACTTGTGAAGGATCTCCAAGGGCTTGGAAGAGAGCTTGCCCCCTGATCGAAGTCCCAGGACCATTGGACTTCACCCCCTTTGTGAATTGCTGCTGGAAACTCTGTTTCAGTGGCTACAGAGGTAGGGAGCTGTGACCGACTCTCCCGACCGGCTCGGTGTCCTGTTGGCACCGCATCGAGCAACGCCTGCATCTTGCAACGCACGGCCTTGGTCTCACCGACTCCGTCAACGAGCCGCTGCCTGCACCGTAACCTGTGAGCACCGCACCTTGCAACGCCTCGCTACACCGAATCCATCTGGTCCGACCGACACGGTCACTGTTGCTGAGTTCGAGTCCTGTGACCGCACCGGAGTTGGGCACCGCCTCGCAAGCTTCGCGACGCACCGCCCGACTCGCACCGCTGTCCGGACTGATCGACGCCAGCTCCTAAATCCGGCTCCGTCGCCGCACCGCAACCTGCCAGCACCGCATCGAATCACTGTCTCGCCCTGCAACGCACGGCCTTGGTCTCACCGACTCCGTCAACGAGCCGCTGCCTACACCGCATCGAGGGACAGCGCGTCCTGCAACGCTTCCATTTTTGCATTGCGACCGCGACGTTCAGCCATCCTGCTTGCACGCCCATGCCTGCCGCTTCAAGTAAAAGGTACTGTGACTGAGTCCGTCTACGCTGTGTTGGCCCGTATCGACGCGGTCAGCTGGATTTGATAGACTCTGTTTGTTCTTTACATCGCAGTAGCCGGAGAAGGCTACCGACTCGCACAGAACCTTGATTTAAGCATTTTTAACCAGAACTCTTGACTTTTGACAGTATTGTGGATTATTTTTGTCGTTTATGGTCTTGTGGTAATTCTATATAAAATATTCTTATTTTTATAAATATACAAACTGTGTGGTGTCCATTTGTAGTGTTGTCACTTGATTACTGTATGTGTTCACAAATGCTTTACACACTGCCTCTGAGATAAGCCTGTCTGCTCGTGCCAAGCTACCAAGAGGGTGAGCAGGGGTTATTTCGGGAGTGTACCTACTTTCCCTGACTAGACTCAAGGGTCCCTATTTGGACAAAGGTACCTACCTCTGCCAACTAGAGACCCCCAAATCTAACAGGTGCATTGATGAATCCAGAAAAAAGACACATGATACATATTTTATATATGTGCTTTGGGTAAATGTATGACTGTTGTCTCTCCAGAATGCAAATGCAGTCTTCACTATATTAAAAAAAAACAATAGATTTTTTTGTTTTAAATTGATCGGATTGTTCCGCATGGACTCTATACATTGGATATCTCAATACTCATAGTGGCCAATAAGTATACTGTGGCTTTCCGTTGCTTAATTAGTGAGTCTTTGGAAAGTATTCATATATAAAGTGTATGCAGTCACTTGAACATTGCCATTCATCAAACCCCTCGCTGTGAGTAAAACATTAAGAGTCCTTCAAATCACTAGCAAAGTTCTGCCATTCACAAATGGAAAGTTTTGTTTTTAAAAAACTTCTTGCTGCTCAGTAGTGCTTCCTAATATTGAAGGCTGGATTTCTCAAATCTTATGAAAGCTCATGAACAGTCCTCCTTATTGTTTGCTCAGTGAGCAGCTCCGCCTATCCCTGATCCCACCCACTGACATGCTCCAATCCACTCCCTGTGTAAATTTATAATACTAAGACGTGGCTTTCCTTTGTTCTTGGCTTCTTTTTCACACAAGGCTCTTTGTTGCCCTGCTTTCAAAGTCATTTATTTGTAGGTTTTGTGGGTGTTATCGAACGACACTCTTAGAACAACACTTACTTGTCAGTGCGGCAAGAGCACACACTGATTCTTTTCAGGATCTCTAACAGCAGCCTAAAAACCTGCACATCTTTTCTGTGCTAACTCCTGCTTTCCATTCCTTCAAACACTGGCGCCTTGTAATGGGCCTTTCTGAATGTCATGTCCTCTGCAAAAATATGTGGTGCCAAAGGATGGACAGAGATTTGCATTTTTGTTTTCCTTTCATTACATTTTAGAATCCTGATTGGTGGTGACTCATTAGGATACAGCACAATTATCAAGCAGAAAGGTTTGATTGTGAAATCTCTCTTCCTAATTATATGGAAACAGGCTTTTTGCAGGTTTCTCTCCCACAATTTGCACCCATTTGAACTATTAGGTGCTGGTTTTTCGACTCTGAGAGTGCACTGAGGCCTGCTAGCCAGACTTCAGTGCCAGTGTTCTAAACCTATACCAAAGTTATGTTAAATTAGATACACCTAATTGGCAAGTAATGACTTACTTATAAGTCCCTAGTATATGTTACCCCAGGTACCCAGGGCATGTAAGGCAGTGCGTTCACCCAGGGCTGCAGCACTGTTTGCACCACTCTGCTTGTGACAGATACAAAATGGACCCCAGCCTGCCACTGCAGACTGGATGGGCAGTGTTTTACGCTGCTAGTTCGACTTTGCCATTACACCTAATGGCAAAGCCACCACTTCTGTTAAGAATAAATATAAGCCTCCCCTAAGGAAGGCCTATGGAGCCCTATGGCAGGCAGCTATATATTATTAAGTAGGACATATGATTTTCAATATGACTTAGCAGCAACACTTGCAAATTGTCGTTTTGCTGTGGAAAAGTTAGTAGCCCTATTGGCTAACACAGGGTTACCGGCTGGCTCCCCAGCCTGGCTAACTTCTGAATGGGACTACCCAACAAGGTCGAGTAAGGTACCAAATTAATCATGGCATCAAATCCGAACTGATGCCCACGCCAAATTTAGAGTCACTACTAAAGTTAGCAACTTTTAAAAGGTTGCCCCTCTGCACTGCAGCTAGTCCAGTGGACTCACAAAGGCCCTGACACACAGACAGATTTCTGACTGCCTGGGGTGACGTGTGAACAACTCCCAGGCCCAGGAACAAAGGCAGTTGCCACAGAGCAAGGTGTTACCTCCTCTCCCAGGATGGGCACTCAGGGTGGTAGACCAGAAGTTGAGCTTCAAAGGGGAAGCCGGCTTCGAAGGGCCGACTGGGACAACACCCCTGAGCAGGATGCCTTTTGTTCCTGCAGACAATTAGGAGACAGAGCCAAGGAAGGGAAACCTGCACCCAAACTGGTTTTCCCATGGACGTGTAGCCCATTGGTAGCCACACCTCTAGGGTGGGCTACCCTGCTCCTCACAACCAAAGAAGGGATGTGCCATTTTGAAAGGGGTAAGAATGAGGCACTCTGGGATAGCTAGATGCCACACATCATAGGAAACTCGTCACTAGGTAGGAGGGGACCCAGTAGCCCATTGGTTAGTGACCACGTGGTCCCCTCAGGGCTCTTTCCTGAGATAAATATGGCACCCTTGTTACCCTGCCCCTGAGTTCACACTGGAGATGAAGAAAGGATATAAGAAGGACTACCCTGCTGCCCTTGACTCACACATAGAAAGGCTGCACCATCGAAAGGGCTGCACCTGCTGCACTTTTGGGCTAGTGAATTGGGTCTGTGTCTGCGGCTCGTGGCTCGTGACTCGTGACTCAGGGAAAATGTTGATTTTCCACCTTCACTCACAGGTTGGCTGATCCCCTGGAACCAGCTCCAGGGAAACAAGAGCTGAAAGAGCCCAAACCAATCAGTTGGTAGCCATAGCTGAAGTTTTGCCGCTACGAGTCGCCGGGCACGACGAGAGACAAATACGAGATAGCCAAAAGTTGCACCAGTGCCGGCTGGACCCAGAAGTGCTATCAGAGTCCAGATTCCTCGCACCCAAGGGCACCACCCCCCACCTTTGGTTTTGCCTCCAACAGTGGTGTAGCGAGACCAGTAGTGCAGCGAGACCAGTAGTGCAGCATCGGTTGGTGGACCACTGCAACGTAGTAGAGTTTAACGGACCACAATCTCCAAAGTGGCCCCACATCATC
Source organism: Calotriton arnoldi (assembly GCA_963921515.1). Taxonomy (NCBI): domain Eukaryota; kingdom Metazoa; phylum Chordata; class Amphibia; order Caudata; family Salamandridae; genus Calotriton; species Calotriton arnoldi. The sequence goes on along the minus strand of CAWUFW010004186.1, from coordinate 1,487,207 downwards.
CAAGGAACCACCACAGAGACACCCCTGTCGGCCACAACCAGAGCATTCTTTGAGCATCTTTTGCCTGTATCCTCAGCATCAGGACCACTCCATTGAAGTCTATGGTGTTCATCCTATAGAGTTTGGAACTTGCTTCAAAAACACTCTGGTGGGCAGGTAACTGTCCAAAGTATCCTTTCTGGCACCCTAGACCATTTCCCTGCTGAATTTGGTAGCCCAACCCGGGCTGGAGTATTCGTATTAACTCTTTCAAACTTTTTTACAAACTTTTTGATGACCAATGCTTGTTTGCGGTTGCATTTAAAAGAGATAAAAGCTTCTAAAATCGGTATCTCCGAAACCGTCTGGTGGAAGCTCTATGTTTATAAATTGTTGTTGTGTCTCTTTATTGGTGTATGATTTTCTTACTCTGTAGTTTGGTGCTGTTAAATGCTTTACACTAAGTTCCTTTTCCAAGGCTTGCTGCTCGCAGCCACAGCTACCCAGGGTTGAGCTAAGATAAAGCAAACGATGCTGACTGGATCCAGAACAGTATCTGTGAGTGTACTCCATGATAAGCCCCCACATCCATATCAAATAGTGCCCCCAGATCCTTAAATTGGTGCCTAGCGACGAGATCCAGAACTAGGGTTGAGCTGTAGAGACATCTAATAAATTGATGACCACTGATAAGAGACTGTCAAATCAACATTAAGAAAATGTTTATGAAGTTGTCAAGTTCGGAAAATTCCTAAGGCACCTGTTCTCTAGAAGAAAAGTTTAAAGTAGCAATATGTTTTTTCTACAATGTATTCAAAGATAGAGACTAGGGTAATCGACTTGGCTGCCCTGTCCACACTCGAGATTAACACCCTGAGGTCACTGTGCAGGGAGAGAAAAGTTTTCCCAGGAAATTCTGCATCTAAGGAGGATCTCGAGAAAGCCCTCAAAGTTTGGGAGAAATCAGGGAGAGCCCAGGTCTAGCTGGAAGAGGAAATCACCACCACTGACAGTGGAAAAGAGGGGATGATGTGGAATTTGATGACCTGGAGGGGATGACAATGAGTGGAGTCCCCACAGTTCGATCAAGAGTCAACTCCCTTTCTGGGAGTGAAGGAGCTCCCCTTCAGTGAGGAGACCACAGAACCCAATCAGCCGGGCTCAGCCTCTTGGAGATTTAGGAGAGGAAGCTGGCCTTGTGGAAGAAACTGGCCCTGGAAGAGAGAAGGGTCAATCTGGGGATGAAACCTCAAGAGAATGGTGGCAGCAGAGAAACAGAGGTAATCATAGGTGGTGCCTATGATCTCAGATTGCCTAAGGGTATTTTTTCTTAAATACACTGAGGGGGATGACATAGGCAAGTGGCTAGCGTCCTATGAGAGAGCTCTACGGTGAGAGTACAACAGTGGGTGTCCTTACTTTGGGAACTGATACCGACAGTAGTGAGAGATAGATTGCTTACACTTGAGGATGAGTTGGCAGAATCTTACACCCACATTAGGGAGGCACTCATTGAGCTATTTGGTCTCAACCCTGAGGAGTATAGACAAACGTTTAGGAGCCTACATAAGGGAGCAACACAGACATGGGCGGACTTTGTAGATGCCTCTGTGAAGTCACTGGAGAGCTGGATTGAAGGTAACAAGGTAGATACCTATGAGGGCCTATACAATTTAGTGAAAAAGAACACATACTTGCCAACTGTACCTCAGAGAAGTTACACCAGCATTTGGTAGACTCTAAGCTATCTAGCCTTAGGGAGTTGGGCAAGAAGGCTGATGCGTGGGTTAGAACAAGAGTTCCCAAGAAAACCCAGGGGGGTGATCCCAAAAGGGGGAGGGTTAGGCCCACAGAATGGAAAAGAGGGAGGTGATAAACTCACCAAAGAGATTCTCTCAGAGACCCAGAACCCTAAAAGAGAAGAGATCAAAACCCATCCCACCTCTAAAAAGCAGAGTAGTAGGGACTCCGGGTAATAAAATACTCTTAGACAGTAGGCCTTTTTTTGACTGTCAGCAAACCGGGCACTACAGAGGGGACAAAGCGTGTCCCAAGAGAAAAGTACCCAATAGTTTAGCTAGTGTAGCCCTTGAGGAGGACTCCTCTGATGAGGATGCCCTAGTTGCTTTTAATTGGGAAAGGGCCCAGATGGTGAGTTGGTGATTCCAGAGGATGGAATAAACACTTCCACCACCTCAAAGTGAATGGGATCCCACTCACTTCTCTGAGAGACACAGTTCCCAGGCACATCATAGAGGTGGACAGGTTAATGTCCCCAGACCAATATTTGCCAGGAGAGGTAAGGAGAGTGAGGGCTATCACAGGGGAGTCTACTAACAGACCTGTGGCCTTGGTAACTCTAGAGATAGGTGGTTCCCTTAGATATCACAAGGTGGTAGTCAGTCCAGACCTCCCCCTAAATTGACTCCTTGGCAATGACCTCCTAGAGGTTGGTCTGAGTCCACAGGAGGTAGCTGCAAAGGGCCATGCCTCACCACATGAATCTGATGGCCCTGTTTCTAAGGTTATGAAGACTAGGCCCCAGAGGAAAGGCAAGAGAAAGGAAGTTAGGAAGGGAGGGCAACTCTTAGAAAGAGACCCAGTAGGCCAAGGACCTTCTAACCTCGTAAGGGGGAACAACAAAGGTGGCACTGTTAAGGCCCTGCCTGTCCCCCAAGAAGTCCCAAAGGTTCAGGCAACTGTTCAGCAACAGGGTGTCACCCCTGAGCTAACAGAAGGAGGAGTGGAGGGAGGGTGCCTATCCCATGATGTGGTAGCAACCAACCCAGACAAAGCAGAAGGGCACCCTGAACCCAAATTAGCCCTTATAGTGGCACATCCACCTGTCAGTGGAGAGCTAAGTGTGTGGTTTTAGGGCACTGACAGCTGTCAGTAACCTCTGCTGGGTGTATGCCTTTATGACAGCACTGTTCCTAGCATGGTGGTCAGGCCCCATGACAGGAAACAAAGTAGGCCCCCTGACTGTATTGGTCATGATGGGGTTACTCCACTGTTGGATAACCTCTTTGGGTAAGCTAAGTGTTTCCCTAGCCAAGATTAGGTTAGGGGAGGAAGGTGCCCCCTACCCAAAGTAAAGGATAAGGATATGAAAGACACAGAGATAGCTAAAGTTCTGTTTAGAACGGGTCCTGTCAAAATTGAGGTAGGTCCTTTTCTCAGTGGGAATGACCCTGACAGAAGGATGTAAGGCAGAGTAGGCACTGCAATGGGACAGCCAGTTTCCTACATTTTGAATTTCAATGATCATTATAGAAATTGTTAATAAGACAATGAGGGCTGCAAGGTGTAAGAGTCACCTATACTAGTCATGTCATCGTTACTGGTAGGCATTATACTTTAAGAGTGCTTGGTCTGGACGTAACTCAGAATGTAACATAGTGGTTGATGTTGACCATACTAATATTTTTTTTACTACCCAGGGGAACCATTTTTAGCAACCTCAGAGTAATGAAAGGCTGAGAAAAAACAGCGAGGTTCTAAACCAGTGCTTTGCAGTGTGCATGCAGCTCTTTGATGACAGTTCATAGCTCACTGTGCTATATTACACGGATAGCATCTTGTTATAAGAATTGTAACTTACAAACTGCAAGTGAGAAAAGAATCTTTGTGACAAAAGCAGTAATCCACTGAACTATCTACATAAAATTTGCATTTGTAATCTGCTTGTTACATGTTGTGGTTTGCAGCAGGCACATTAACCCTCTGTGCTACTTTATGATAAGTCAAAACTGTGGAAAGGTAAAGTACACACATCTCCAGCAAGTATATTATTCACAAGAGTTACCTTATTATTATCCACTGAAAGATTTCAGGCCCACAAAGCTCTATGTATGTTGTGTGTTGCAGTATTCCGGAGGAACTTTTCACAGTGAGCAGGTAATTAAAATATTAGACATAAAGGGGTAGAGGGATGAAGAAACATTCCAACCAGTTGTTATGTGCTCCTGATGTGAGCAGGTGATCAGATTAGCCTGCATGCAATAAGAGGCTGATAAGTAGATTGGGCTGAAGAGAAGTTTCATCTTTCGCTTGAAAGTGGAAAAAGAGGAAATTATGCAGGTAACAAAAGGGCTAGGGGCCTAGTTTTTTGGAGCACTGTCAGAGTATGATTGAACCAGCGGTTGATTTTTTGATTAAAAAATTTGGGGCATATTAACAAGGGCCAGCGATAATTATCGCTGGCCCCACATAGCGATAGAAATATTATCGCCGGCTATCGCCGAAAATTATCGCCATGATAACGCTATATTTACAATGCATAGCGCTATGGCGATAATATTTCAGCGATAGCGGTGTTTGCCATGGAACATCGCTGGTTTTCCAGCGATGTTCCATGGAAAACAGCGATAACATTGCTGATACGACCCTGTGGTCGTATCAGCATAATCCACCTACCATTATTAGTATGCCTTAGTCTGGAATTTAACAGACGTTAAATTCCAGCGTTAAGGCCGAGGTAGCGTGATTTTTTTTATCGCTGCACCTCCTTGTTAATATCGCGAAGCTGCCTTCGCGATATTTTCATGTGCTGTTTTCACAGCCACGCCTTCTTTGCATCTCATTAGCGATGCGAGGCGAGGCTGTGAAAAAACGGGCTCTACATCAAGGAAACACGCGCTAGCGTGTCCTTGATGATATTGCGATATAATTATCGCCGCTTATCGCCCGAAAACGGACGCTAAAGCGGCGATAATTATATCGCCAGCCCTTGCTAATATGCCCCTCAGATCGCCATGATCTATCCATAAAGTTTCTGTACTGCGTAGCGAGCATGAACCCATGAAATTTAAATGTATGTATATTTGATAAAATCCATCAGCAACTTTGTTTTAAAAGTTGTTTTAGGCATTGCATCAAAATAAGATCCAGGTAATATTTGACCAGACCAAAGTTTAAATTGAATCTTGCAACAGGGCATCACCGAGACCCAGGAGTGATAGAAAAATAGGTCAAACTTTATGATAATACAATGTAAATATCCCGCAGGCTGCTTGTGCGCAAAGCGAAAAGGCACAATCCTAACATTCTATTGCACATGATTCACTTTCACCAACAAACCTACTGACTTTGCCAGACTAAAGCAGCAGGTAGTTTTTTTAGCAATGATGAAACTGTGTCAGAAATGCAATCACTGTCAAAATCTAATGATCCAAAACACCTCTCTACAGCAAGAATGGCTCATAGTCCACATAACTCAAGCAACTCCTCAATTACACATTAAGGGCATATTTAATATAGGTTTTGCGTCGTCCTGCGCCATACACAAACCCTACAATGAGATTTTTCAAGCCACGCAAGAGCACCCTGCATGGCCCTGTTTGGCTTGGTAAATCTAAAGTAACACAAGGCAGTGCAAGTCACTGCCTTGCGTTGCACTGCGTGGTGAGAGCGTTGCATGGATGGAGCGTGGGGGTTCCCATGCATCCACCTATGTATTCTGATGAATTTCCAGAGTTACCAAGAGTGGTAGGCCTTGGAAGGCGTCCGAATTGTACACCTCCCCACCAGAGGGACAACGAGGAGAAATATCTCCTCGTTGTTTCCTCTTTCTAAGCGTGCTGCATTCTGCAGCACACTTAGAAAGAGGAAAATGCCTCTGAGGATTGTTTTTGTTCAGGAAGGTGCACCTGCCTGAGCAAAAACAATCCTGCCTCCAACGCAAGCACCCTTGCAGCATATTACAGTGGTACCTGCATTGGCGCTAGGCAGAACATTGTGCACCAGTGCAGGCAGAAAGCAGGAATGTGCCATATAATGTTATAAACTGTGAATTCCTGCCCTCTCCCTTTCACACAGCGCAGCAAGGTGGCTTGCTGCATTGCGCTGCCCGAAAGCTTTTTAAATGTGCCCCTAACTTTTCTAGGGAAACTGTGCAGTGGCGACCAGAGATTGTGGTAGAATATTCGACATATGAACTTCGCAGAATAAGGCTGAACAGTCACCCATTTACAATATCTACAACAGTGCCTTGTCCTTTGAAGCTCAAACAAAAGCGGTGGCAGGGGTTTGTTTTGGGCTTCTGCGCAGACTGAAGCCTCTGTTTGGGTTCTTTGACCCACAAACACGCCAGATCATTATCCAATCTACGATTCTGTCCAGATTGGATTACTGCAATTCCCTGTATCTGGGTGCAAACAAATCAGGGATACAGCGTTTGCAGAGGGTTCAAAATGCGGCAGCACATACGCTCTTCGCTCTCCTACATTTTGTTCAGTGTCATTTCTAAATTACATTGGCTGTCGGTGGACAAGAGAATCCATTTCAAGAGCTTGTGCATCGCCCACAAAGTCTTCACCCACCAAGCGCCTCCTATCTTGTCTGATCTTCTCTCGCAGTATATACCGCACTGTATGCTGCGCACCGCGGACTTGCACCTAGCATCTGTCCCCCGAGTCGCAAGAGCTGGGGGCTCTATTTCAGGGCGATGGCGTCAGCCCTTTGGAGCATCCTCCCTGTGAGCATCAGGAGCGTTCAGAATCACTGGCTTTTAGAAAGGCCATAAAAACCTGGCTCTTCCCAGTCTAGCCGCTGCCCCCCGTCTCCACCCTGCAATGTTGCTTCAGGGCCTGATGTTGGGACGCCCCATTGCTGGGACAGCCATGCGCTTTACAAATCCACTAACATAACAAATCTACTAACATAACTCCTTTTGTGCCACATCACAGTGTCTGTATTATCAAGATACTGACAGACTGAGAGCTAAAATACAGCTATAAGGGTGGGCGTTAGATGTACCAGTGGTGGTTCCATCACCGGCTCCACCATTGGGTTCCTCATAGGATGATGGCAAAACTACCAGAAATAATGACAAACTGATGTCCCCGTGTAGGGCACCAAAGCATCACCATTTTTGCATTCTTTGAGGTGTGAACAACTGCCAAGGAAAGTATGGTAGTCTTTTGCAGGGTTTTTTGTTATGTCTCACCCAATCGCTGGGAAATGGCACCTCACCAAAATTTCAATATATTCTTCAGCCATTTACATACTTTCTTAGCTTATGGACTAAGAACACCACCTGCTGCCTACCGGAAAAAATATTGCAAAGCTGCATAGTTCCTTCAAAATAAAGTAAGCAACATTTCTCTGGTAAGGCAGCAAAGGGATTCCGACAGCTTGGATAACAAAAGAAGGACTGCCTCAGGTGTGGGAGTCCATATGTCAGAGTTATTGATCTTTAGATTCATCTGACAGCTTCAGCCTGTCAACGACATGTCCTTCCTTTAATGGCCATGAACTGCAGGGGAAGGACCTGAATCACCAAGAGTGATAAGATATCATTGAAAAGTCCGTCCGACAGGGTTGCCATTGGAGACAGTCCAGGCCTCCCATCAGAATATTGTGGACAGAACATAAGACACAGCAAATCTACCAAGAACATGGCAATCAGAAACAGTGCTAAATTCTAAGGCCTAGAATACAGAAATATATGTGCAGTGATATAGTTTTGTGGGGCGTGCACATAGAGTGTTAAGGATTTCTGTGCATTCATAATTTTGTGCATTATCAGCAATGTGCAGAATGTGGTTTTACACTTGATTACCCATGTACACACTGATATGGTGATATTGTCTTTACAACTAATTTCCTATGATGTGTAGAAGTGTGATTTCCTGACCCTTGTTAACTAGGTCTCAATTTGCACCTAGCAGCCATGTTTTACAAAATGGTTGTCTCTCCTGTCTTCCCTCCCTGCACATTGCATTGTGTGTTATTTCTGCAGCATACAGTCATGTTTGTTTATTTCCATTTCCATTGTTTATACTGTTCTCAATTAATCTTTCCCGGCCCAATCACAAAACTGTAACTTTAACTCAAGGTCTTCCCGCTAGCTTACTGTACCCTTCATTCATAATAGCTTGCTGTTCTTTATGTATCTAGTTTGTTCAACCATATCCGAATGACATTAGCATAGAGTGGGCAGAATCAATATTCATGTAGGGGGATATCGCTTAGGTGTTAAGGAATGATACTTAATAAAACTGTGGTATGAGTTGCAGAAAATGTAACACATTTGATCACACCACAGTGAATCTGCAGTTTTAGTGATTTCGTAAGCGAAAATAATGTAGCAAAACTCTTGATCCTGGGGGTGTGCCAGAAAGTCTTTCTTGAGGACTTAGTTACTGCTAGGGCTGCTTTCTGTATTGATTTAGTTGATCACTTGGGACTTAGAATATTTTCGATTTTGCACTTCTCTGTAATACTTAATTTACTGAGATACTTAATTGCAATTATTTTGTATCGCCTTTTTAAATTTATGTAATAAATCTTTTAAACTATTCGGCTGACCTAGAACTCAGTTATAGGGAAACTGTGCAGTGGTGACCAGAGATTGTGGTAGAATACTGGACATATGAACTTCGCAGAAGAAGGCTGAACAGTCACCCATTCAGAGTCTCTACAACTCCTTTTGTGCCACATCACAGTGTCTGTATTATCAAGATACTGACAGACTGAGAGCTAAAATACACCTATAAGGGTGGGCCCTAGATGTACCAGCGATGGATCCGTCACCGGCTCCACCATTGGGTTCCTCATAGGATCAGTTATTGAGTGGGCCCTTTTACTTAATAGACTGTATTTCTCATATTGTTGATGTGTTGGGAGGTACCTTACCTTTGGGATGCATTGCCTCATGAAATTGAGATTTAACATTGTCTCTGAGTCATCGAATTGTGGACGTTCTGTTGAGGTTACATTCTGGAGTGTCAAAATTGCAGTGTCCCCCGCACCCACAAACGTCCCAAGCTAAATCTTAACTGCTGGTGTGTTTGGTAAAAATAAGTGCAATGTTCTTAACCTAATTCTGTTTCAGTAACTATCATCAACAGTACAGATTCTACAATGTCCCTTTGGTTGAAACATGTCTGTTTGAGTGTTGAGACCATCATTCACAGAGGCATCAAATGTCAGTTAGATGTAGACAGTGGCAGTAACTGATACCCCCTGGCCTGCTGGAACATAATCAAATAGAGATCTAAGGGAGATTGTTACTTTCCATGCCATCTCTTGCACTTTCCCAACACCTTAGCAGGCAATAGGTGTGACCTAGGGCATCACAGGTCAATGAAAGTGTGATGTCAGTTCTTGTGCCCTTGTCATTTTGGTGACTCGACGTCCATGGCTTGAGTCCCCTTTGGGGCCTGGGCTTGGCCTTTTTGGTCCTTGCCTCACCGCCACTGAGCACAAGGGCAGCCATGCTGTAATTTGGACAAGTTGGTTTTACCCTTCTTGGATTGAGACCACCCTACTGTTCTCCAGTGGTTGTAATAAGCGCTTTTTTTCACTTTCACAGACCCACTCATCGATCAATCAGAAATGACAAGCTGGGATTTCATCCTCTTCATCCTCATACTTATTAAAGGTAACCTCGTGTATCTGCCAACTGATATTCTGCAAAAATAAGTTGTTTATGTAGGGGCACTGTACAGGGGACTAGCAGCTCTTGTAGATATCCTGCTGAGGGTATGATATATATTGAAAATATGTTGTCAAATAAAAAAAATATTTATGTGTTAGAAAACGGCTGACTTGTTCTCTCCTTGGTTCACATACCACTTTACCCCTGTTCCTCAGAGAAAGAGTCACCTGGGTTAAGTTAAAACTACTTTGCATTCACAGGCAGGAAAAACAAACATAGGGCCTCATTTATGGAGATTTGGGGTAGGGCAGCGCAGCAAATCACCTTGTGAAAGGGCAGGAATGCACCATATTTATCGAATACTGTGCATTTCTGTCCTTTCCCCCTGCGCTGGCACAGTGTCGGCAGCCTAGCACCAACGGAGGCATGTGCCTGTGATGTCAGCAAGATTGTTTTTGTGCAGGAAGGAGCACTTTCCTGCACAAAAACAATCCTGGGAGGCTTTTTCCTCTTTCTATGTGTGCTGCAAAATGCAGCAAACATGGAAAGAGGAAAACACGAGGAGAAATAAAGTTATTTCTCCTCGTTGCGCCTCCCCTGGGGAGGCGTAAGATGTTGGTGCATGCCCAGGCTTACATAGTTTTGTGAATCTGGGGAAGCATCAAAATCATGGGTGTTGCGTGGGAACACCCACTGCACCTATGGAATGCCTCTCTAGCGAAGAATAAGGCAATGCAGTGATTTGCGCTGCCTTGCCTTACTCCATATCTATGAGGCCATTCAAAGTCAAGCAGAGTGGCTTGGTGTGCCTTCATAAATATGATTTTGTAGTTTGCGTCACCGGAGCATCACAAAAAGTGACGCTACAGCGGCGCAAGGGGCTCATAAATATGCCCCCTAATCTCTATGTTAAAATTGTAAGCAGCTCAACAAGCAGGTCGAGAAGGTGACTAATGAATGATATTTTGGAGAAAGCACAGCTAATGCTACTAGAAGAAAAGCAATTCAAGGGCCTTTTTATTGCTCATTCTCCCTCTCAGCTTTAGGGTTATTTGGGGTGCAGAAGCACTTACTGCACTCCCAGGCCCTCATTTATGGGGAATTGGCGTAGGGCAGCGCAGCAAGTCAGCCAAAGTGAAAGGGTAGGAATGCACCGTATTTGTGCAATACGGTGCATTCCTGTCCTTTCCCCCTGCGCTGGTGCTGTTTCAGCGGTCTAGTGCCAACGCAGGCACCCTTGTACTATGGTGCAAGGGGGCCTGTGTTGTAGTCAGGATTGTTTTTGTGCGCAGAAACAACCCTAAGATGCGTTTTCCTCTTTCCATGTGTGCTGCAGAAAGAGAAAAAAACAAGGTAAAATAAAGTTATTTCTCCTCACTACGCCTCACTGTGGGAGGCATATGGTTTTGGCACTTCCCCAACTTTACACACTCTCGGAAATCTGCGGAGGTGTCCAAATCCGTGGGTGCTGCGTGGGAAAACCCACCTCAAGGCCCATGGAACACCTTCTGAGCGCAGAGTAAGGCAACGCATCAATTTGCTCAGCCTTGCCATACTCCATTTCTATGAGACCATTCAGTGCCATGCATAGTGGCTTTGCGTGGCATCACAGATATGATTTTGTAATTTGCACCGCCGGAGCGTCACAAAAAGTGATGCCCCAGTGGTGCAAGAGGCTCGTAAATATACCCCCCATTTCTAGCGCCCATGACAGGAAATGTGAAACACATCACAGAGTAGAGGAAATGCGACGCACATGCTATAATACACATGTGAATCACGTAATGCCCCACGAGAAATGGGAGCCATGTGATGCTGCAACAAGAGATGGAAATCAAACTGTCTCTGAAAAAAAATTCATTTGCTAATCATCAACTTCAAATCTATAGTTTGTTCGCTTCAAAATATATATCTTTGATTCACAACCTGTACTTTAAATTATTTTCAAATGTCCAAGCAGCACGCAAAAAGTGCACGAGGCACATTTACTCTTAAGTCTGAGATTTGATAGAACCACAGATTTTAATTGAGTGAAAAAACAACCCAGGTCTCATTGGGTCTGATTCACAAAAAAAGTACATGCAGAGATTGGCACCACCACCTGAACTTTTACGCTTTTTTTCAATTCACAAACACCCCACTAGTACACCTAAAAAGCTGCACCCAGGGCAGGTTTCCAGGTGTACTGCTGGGGATTTCATGTGGCACGTCCCACAGGCTCCATGCCCCACCCCCCTGCGGAAATCTATATAGTGGTAGGGTTAAGCACAGGAGAAATTGAGTCTGCTGTGCACCTGCACAGTTCTAATTTATCTCTGTGGAGAAAGGGTCAGATGGGAGTTTGAGCATGGCCCCACCTTTATGAATATGTGGGCATTCCCAAAGTTACAGTTTAACCCCACCTTGAAACATCCACTTTCCAACCCTTTTGTGGTATTTACTACCGCAGAAAAATTCACATTAGTAAAACCATTTACGCTTACCAGGAATCCTTCAGTGAATTTCTGACAGGCATACATGGATATATTTACAGTCGTAAACATATATTTTATCATGCATAGTGACATTTTCTAGAGTGCTTAATATCAGCACATATTAGCGTCTGCATGCATTATGGGTTTTGATAAGCGGCAAACTAAGACTGCAACACAGCATGACAAAAAAGTCTCCCATTCTTGCCTGCGAATGCTGTGCTAAAAGCAAAGATAAAAATGTGTAAATGTGTGCGATAGCAGTACATATCATGTATCATTTTCTTTTACAAATAAAATGCTGATTAGCTAGCAAAAATCAAGCTAATTGTTATTTTTATTAGGTTTAACATCCTATTTTAGCACTATGCTCTAAATTGTGCTACAGAAACTGATTGCGCTTCCTGCGACTTTGTAATTTCAGATGTTCTTTGTCAGTGTTCGATATATCCTGTCATTTTTTGACCTATGTTATTTTTCCATCTTTTAAGATATTGTAAGGTCTGTACAGCAGGTGCAGTATGCCAATGAACTACAAACCACAGCATACCAATTAACTCTGCATATTGAAATACTTTTTTAAATTACACTTTTAAAAAGGTAATGCAGTCACATAATCAGATGACAATAGCTTTATTTCAAACAGTAGATGATAAATAGAACAACCTCATGTATAAATACTACCATGTAGGAAGTTACATTACCAGGTAATGTGCATTTATTACAACTTACTTGAAAGATGGGAAGGCTCAGTGAGCTGCTAAGTGGCAGGTGGGTTTAGCTCATGTTACCAACAGTAGCAGCTTACATATCCATCTTGACATTTGCAGGTATCAACGCTGGTTAGTGCTCAATGAAGGCAATTAAGAGAATGTCCTGCACAGCATAGGGTTGAAATGATTGTGCCAGGCAATGAGTTTGCCAACATTTGGCAGTGTTAGAGATAGGATGGCCGCGTCACTCCATGTTGTCATTAAACCAATCACTGCGTTTTATTAATTGTATTCTTCATGTTACATCAACTGACCCAATTGGACAAACAAACCTGACAACAATGAGTTATAAAATAAAATGACTTGAAACATTGGCATCTACCTACCTGGAGCAATTTGTCAACTCTAGTGACCTGGCAAAGATAGGCTACCAAGCCTTCTTTCCTTTTTTTAAAATAACTCAACAGTTTTGATGGCCTCTGCTTCTCTGGCTTAGTACATGTGCTGTGGCTCACTGTTTTAGAATGAGGCCATTTCTGAAAGTACACAAAAAGGGCATAAAAGTTCGCACTAGAGTGGGCGGATAACACTGAAAGGTAATGCACATTTACAAAACATTTACTCTTTGAATACTAATAGTTCAGTGACAGTGATGGGACTTAAAAGCAGCTCTGCAAAGTGCTTTAATAGCAGCCCCATTCCACACAGGGGGGAGCGTACACATCATGTGATCCATTTGCTTCAACTTCACTTTTTGGGTTGGGCGAGAGGATGAAAGAGTCAACCTCTAAGAATTTTTTTAATGTGTCCTACCAAATTAAATGAATGGACAATTTTGAAATATTTTGGATAAAAGCAATTTTTTGGGGTTCTGCAGTTCTAGGACAAACGCATGAAATATACTAGTACTTTGGGGTCTGGCACAATACCGAAGAGCATTACTTCTTCTCAGCATCAAATTTACTATCTAAAACAAAAGTGTGTGATGCTCTTATAGGGCTGGTATCAAGGATCCACCATGTCACCATACTCTAACTCACAGGGTGGCTAAAGTTAGGGGAGTGAGGGGTCCAATGTTCCATATGACCGGCCCATCCCTGCTCAGTAGTTCAGCAGATGCAATTTGTTGGAAATCTATGATCTCTCTTTAATGTGTGTCTTTCTTTTCAGGGATTTTGTGTGGACAGTGGAGTGCTTGGATGCCGCAAAACATTTATGCCCTTCGAGAGACCTGTGTAACTATTCCATGTAAATTTGATTACCCAGATGACATCAGACCTTCGGTGGTGCATGGTGTCTGGTATTTCAAGAGCCCTTACCCAAAAAATCTCCCACCTGTCGTATTAAGGACCAAGACCAACACAGCCCATGAAAGCTTCCAAGGACGCACCAAGTTGCTAGGAGAGCTTCATCAGAGGAACTGTACCATACAAATTGATCATCTCACCTCCGAAGTCCAGGGCAAATATTACTTTCGAGCAGACCTGGGTGGATATAATCAATACACTTATTCTGAACACAGCACCTTGGATCTATTAGGTAATGTGAATTTCTTTTTCACTTATACTGGTTGTCAGAGGTCTATGTGTGAGTTATTGTCGTCTTAACAATTTAGAAGTTCATATCTTAGATAACTACCTAATACCATAATTCACACATCTCATCATGCACAGATCACTCTTTGCATATTAAAGCATGAATAAATGACTGAACTGCCACTGGCAGCTTTTCTTGCACCACACATCTGAAAAAGGCCAGGGAGAAGTTGTGGTCTACTTGCTGAGTGACTACCTTTCGAACTCGGTCACATGGAATCTAGTAAAGATTGTGTGAGTCTGGGAAAAAGGCGATACGGCTGATTCACAAAAAAATGATTGGTCAACTAAATTGTTCACCTACAATTTATGCAATTTCCGTTGTGTGCTTCATATAAATACCAAGTGCACTCTTGTTGGTAATAATCGTATTACTGCAGATTGCTAATGAGCTGAAAATTGCAGATTCTCCTAGCAATCCATGAAGGAGAGTCCTGATTTTATTAGAGATAGGAAGGCAAATATTATGCATTACTCCTTTTTTGCCGTTTATTCACAGCCATTCAAAGAAATACAAAAAACATAATGCACCATTCCATTACAGCAAGTGACATAGTAAAATTATGGTATATAAAAGCCTCTAAACACTGGCTCTGCCTCTTTTCTGATGCATAGCTAGTTAGAAACAATGCATGAGTCCCAGCAACACAAAGAGAAACAAAAGTCCAACGTACCACAGATCATGTTAGCATAAACTCAATTTCTAATACATTGTAATCTAAGGAAAGGAAAAAACAGCTCTTAAAATCCCCCCTCGGTGATTTCGATATAATCACTCTATATTTTTATCACAGTACAGCATTCATCAACTTTGGGTTCTATTCCCTACAGGGTATCATAGAGATCGATTTGCATCTCTTTGACTTTTACATCAAGTCTCTCTCTTTTTCTTCCTCTTGTAACCGACAGCTTCTTATACCCACAGTTCATCCCATCGCTTGATAAAATTCCTTTGCAAAATTTTAGGAAGAGAAGCACACATGCAATGTCAGTTAGTATGACCAAAAGAGGAATTAAAAGCAGTTTCAGTATTCCTCCACCTACACTACCAAGCCACCCTCCTATCTTAGCAAAGGATCTCCCAATGTACCCAGATACAGAGCCTATTCCTTCCCAAGCACCTGTCTATTCCAATTCAGTTAGTTCATGCGTACTATTGGTAATGTTGGTGATGTAACTATCGAGCTGTTTATTTATTCTCATGATGTACGCACAACATTCCCTTCCATGAATGACCTTGCAGATTCCGCCTTCCTTCGCAAGCAATAAACCTAATGCGAAGTGGTTCTGCATGATCATGGCTCTCAGAGCAAGCAATTCCTTATTAATTACAGTTAAAGCTCCTGCAGTATTAGCTGCAAGCCGATCCTCAAAGGCTGAGAGCTTTCTAATCTTAACATCATTTATTGCGACTCCTACTGATGATATGAGTGCTTCAAATATATCACTAAGGATCTGCTTAAAGTCTCGCTTACTTCATTTAATGTAGCGGTCAAGAGGAAAATCTAGCTCATTAGTGTGAAAGATTCTGGGGGAAACTAAATCTATGTAACAACTACCTACCCAGTTATGTGGTAACTGTAAATAAGTTGGCTTACCACATGCAGAATAGATGCCTTGATAATCACCTCTAATTCAGCAAATGTACTGCCTTTGACCAAGTAAATATGCTCACATTTACTTCACCCTAATAACTCAATAGTTTTGTTTCCTTCTTGCTTCCTTATCATGGATAAGTATCCCTTCTTGGCAACGTCAATGCTCAACCTTTGGGGTGGTTCCTCTAAAATCTCCTTGCTCTTTCCAATAATGTGTTCTAAACTAACTTTATTTTCCACCTTTTCCTTCATCTATTTTTATCCCCTCATTCAACTCGTCTACAACAGTTTTCTCATCTTTACTAAATCTACATTTCACATCATAAATGCTTTGATTAGTAGCACTCATGTTAGTTAAGAGAGTAACGAATTTCATCATATACCCATGCTGATCCCTTGATTTATTGGTTTTGAAATAATGAGAAACATGTGTAGTAGCTCACAAATACATATTTGCATTAATCACAATTGGTACATTTTTAAAGGCTTGTCATAATCAGAATAAAACAGCTTTATAGAATTCTGCTTATAATATAGGTTTAGAAAGGAGAGAGCAAGAGAAAGAGTAGGACAGAGGCAAATGGAAACACACTGCCCCCTCAGCTGCAGGGGCTGGACTTTAGGAGGAGACGTAACAATTCTCTACCTGCATAAATTTCACATACTCAGCTAGCATCTAAAAATATCTGTGGAACGTGTGAAATATTGTTTTCATGCACTGGTTTACTGACAATGAGTTTAACTGTTATGTTTACCGGAGTATGAAAGATGTCCCCTCCCAGCAGATAAATGTCTAACATCCACCCAACCATATAAACATAAATGGCAACTGCCAGAACTATAAGTAAGAATTTGCAGCATGGCTGTGCCATATCAGCTTGAATCAAACCAAGGAAATAGAACATGATCTCAGAATGAAGCAGTCAGTCCTCTGATTTCTACCCAATCATCACTCCTCTATCTCGAAAGCTGCAGGGATTTTTATTCTGTGTCAGCTGGAGGCCTAAGGCTCTAACGACATCTGACCATTACCATACCTCTCTAATCATCCTTTTCAACGTTTGTCAGTGGTTTGTGTGAGTGAGTTCCCTGAATGATTTATCCCAACCTCATGGAGGTTTGTCAATGTCGGTCAGGCGGTCATCAGATTCGATATCGATCTTTGCAAGGTATGTCCAATCCAGACCTGAGTATTTTTGATTTACCGTTCTCTCTCTCTTAGGTCTTTTGGAAGTAGGACAATCTATGCTCTCATCCACAGCGTCAGGTTGTTCAGCAGATTCCAGTTCTTCTAACTCGCTAACTTTCCTTATCGTCTCTAGTCTTTTCCTAATCGTCAACAGTTGTTGCAAGGATTCTGCTCAGAAACAGAACTATGCCTGGGACCATAGAACATCAGTATGTAGCGACTGTGTCACCATACCACCCATGGGCCAAAATCCAACTAGCTAATAGTGCCTCACTTGTCCTACTAACCCTTCCAGAGAGACAAGTTATTTGGCACAACACAACACTCTAGACCCTCTCATGGATCGCGGTAGCAGGTCATCACCTTTCGTTCTCTCACTCGTTTTGTGTCCACAATAAATGAAAAAGAGACACAAGTGAAGCTTACAATATTTATTGAAATGATTGTGCGCTAATATGCAATAACTGCGCTAAAATTAGAAAAAATATGCAGGTCAACAATGTGATTAGCATAGTTAAAAAAACATACACTATAAAGAGCCCTGCCGTTTTAGCTGACAGATCTGCCTAAGCACACCCTCACTACTAAAGCAAAGGGTTGTATTATAGATCTGTGGGACTAGTTATGAACCCAATACCTAGGCATACATCTCAGCTGGTAAAGTTCTCTCCTCTCAGGACCTTTGCTCTGCCTGAAAGTCTCCGCTGTGTTTGTTTTTTAAAATGACAAGTCCCGGGTTATATGATAAAGCCTGTGTGTTCAAAAATAGCAGCTGGATTTTCTATTATGTCTAGGTGCTAGTGTCTGAGTACAGAGAATAACAAGCAGCAGTGTTGTTTGACCTTGCATGGATCAGCAGCCCCCCCCCCCACCCAGCGCCTTGAGACCCTCACGGGTGAGTAGCCGCGCTTTACAAACCTTGATTGATTGAGATGTTCTGACTGAATCCCAGGAGAAGAACACAATACGAAAACATGTATAGCCTTTGTGTAAAAGTATATTGTGAGACAAAAACAAGCATAATATTTTGTAACATGTGCAAAGCAAAAGCGGCCTACAACATGCACGGTTTGGCTAACATAGGGAAAACGACAATGGGCTCCATAGGGAACACACAACACAGTCTTTTCTGATATGTTGTGTTCTTTGGTCAGCCTTCCTCAGTCGAGCCACGATCCTTAGAGGTGCTTGTGATTACAGCCTCTGATGAGGCTGATTCTCTCTCTCAGAGGTGGAACTTCCTTGAGCCGTACCACTTTCTGTTTCCTGCGACCTTGACTTAGGCAGGTTTGATTTGCCTTTCCATGAGTTTTCACTGAATTGCAGTTGTCACTAGTATGACAACACCATCGCCTGACCCTCGTTCCTGTTGATGCGCTACTGTGGGAGACTGTGGGCCCTCTTACTAGTCTTCCTCAGAAGCCTTAGAAATTTAGGAACCTAGGGTGACTCGTGGAATTTGTGGACGTTGGTTCTTGTCTTATCCTATTGTTATGGGAGGCGTATATCCAGTTCGGCAGACTAGCACACTCGACAGCAGTATTGGTGACCAGGATCCCTTGATACGGGCCTCTCCAGCGCTTCTCCAGACAGAATTTGTGAATGTGTTTCTTTATGCGAACCCAATTGCTTGGGTTCAGGTAGTGTCCTGGAGACTCTCAGACAGCTGGAGTAGCAGTATCCACCTGATGAGAGATAGAATGTACCACATCAGCCAATCCCTTGTAGTACTTGAGAACCAGCTCATCTGTGATATTAACAAGAGCAGCTGCTGGAACAGAAGGAATTTGCATGGCTCTTCTCATCAACACCTTGTGAGGAGATAATCCTGTTCGCTTACAACGGGTACTTCGAATGCTCATAAACACCAAAGGAAATTCATCAGGGCATTTAAGAGATGTAGAGGCCTACGCTTTGGCCAATTTAGCCATAATCATCCCATTCAGTCTCTCTATGATACCTGAAGCCTCAGGTCTATAACTGCAATGGAATCTCTGCTCTATCCCTAGTGCTGTGAATAGCAACTGCCTGATTTCGTTCTTAAGGTGAGTTCCTTGATCGGATTCAAGATGAACTGGCATCCTGCATCACGGTATCACCTACCACAACAATAGTTTGGCGACTGTCCCATCTCCTGGTGGGATATGCCTCAACCCAGCGAGAAACTAAACACACAATTATGAGGATATACCTCAAGTAGTTGCATTGAGGCATCTCCACAAAATCAACCTGGAGACGGTTGAAGGAACCGCCATCAGACTTCCAATGTGGCTCATGGTCACTACAACCTTTTTGCCAACATTTAGTTTCTGACAAGTACCACATCGCTGACACAAACTCTCTGCCACCATGGATTGAAAATTGGGATTGTGCCAATACAGTTTGAAAGTGGATAACATTGTGTCTCTTCCTACATGGGTTGGACCATGCATGTCTCACACCATAACAGGTAACATGGAATCGGGGAGGACTGACTTCCCATCATTGGACACCCAAATGTCACTGGCATCCCTCACACATCCCATCTTTTCCCATTTAGCCCTCCCCACTTCTGGGGCTTTATGTTGGAATTCTCTCAGTTTACAGAAAGTAGGTACAGTGTTTAACAGAATGTTTCGCATAGTTTCTCCCTCTGCGTTGCACGGCTGTTCCATGTGAAAGGTGCTAGACTCAGGAGCACAGTACTGAGCAGTTTCATCAATTTCCCCCAGGTGCCGCTGTTGTATGCAGCACATTTCACCACTGCAATTTCTTATGGCAATTGCAAAGTTTCCAATAAATTGGAAAAATACAGTCCATTTTGGATGGGGTACCTCTCTGTAACCACAACTGCCCAAAGTCAAGCACATCCCTGAACTCATACTAGCTATCGGTATAAATGGTAACTCGCGAGCCCTCCAATATACAACAGGCTCTGGTTAGGGAAATCAGTTTGGCTACTTCTGTGAACGTTGCGTAGCACAGATAGGATGCTTCCACGATGCCACTTAATGTGCATACAGCATAGCGGCTCTCAGGATGCCGCGTCAGCCTCTCAGACAAGATCCATCAACAAAAAGGGCATGATCATATTCGGGAAGGGGTACATCCAATATGTCGGGCCTTGGTTTTGTGCATAATTTGGTAACACTAACGCAGTCATGGTCGAAATCGCTCTCATCACCTTCTGATAGAGATGTTCTCTGCAGCTAGAATGATTCTCTGATAGTGGGTTAAGCGCATGTCAAATGCTGCCTGTGTGTGCCAGTCATGAGGATTTCAATTGAATGGGGGACCATTACAATCAGGAGGGGCCGATTCCGATCTCGGCCGGTAGGGCACCGAATCGGATTCGGCTTAACCGGATCCGATTCGGAGGCCTTTTTTCCGACCGATTCGTACAGTCGTCCCAGTGAGCAAGTACGATGCGAGCGCACGCGAAATCGCCGACCGACTCGTTCCCGGGTCCCAACCGCTCCGACCGACTCGTACGGACACGGCTCGCACCACGCAATGGAGACGTTTCCCGACCGAGCAAGTACGATGCGCGCTTCGAACAGCCCGACCGACTCGTAGCGTCCGGCTCCAAAGAGCTGTCGGAGCCGGACTTGGGGGGTCCGTGTCAGACCCCCCTGCATGCGTAGCCGCACGAGTCGCACACAGGGGGGACCCAAGGGTCCCCCCTAAACATGCATGTACGGTGCGAGTCGCACCGACGCGTACCCACTGTAGGGGGCCCCCTGTTCGCGACGCACCCATTCAGTCAATGGGAGCCAGTGTACACGTTGTACGCACCGGCTCCCATTGACTTTCATGGGAGTCCGACCGAATCGAGTCGGGCAGCATACGGCCGCATCGTACTCGCTCGGTCGGACTGCGGGAGTCCGGCTCGGTCGGAAATCTCTCCGGATCCAGCTCGGTCGGAGAGATTTCCAGCCCGAATCGGAATCGGCCCCTCAGTGTGTAGCCCATCACTATGACCTTTGTTTGCTGAGTGGTAAGGCTCACTGCTGCAGCTGCTTTCAGACAGCCAGGCAATGCTGCTGCTACAGGATCAAGAGTCACTGAGAAATATCTATTAGGGCGCATGGTCTCCCCATGGGTATGTGGCAACACAGAGAGAGCACACCCATCTCTTTAGTATAGTCTGGCATTCTAAGAGTGGGTGCGCTGTGGAAGGCTTCCATGCTTTTGTCATCTTTTGGTACCAGGTCATTGACATTAGTGTGCATCAGCAAAGGCTTTGCCACGAAGGAAAAGTCCGGGATCCATTGTCGGCAATAGCCAACCATGCCCAAGAAAATTCATACGTCTCTCTGTGTGGTTGGAAACTTCATCTTGAGAATGATTTTGATACGTTCATGGGACACTCATTTGACTCCCTTTTCTATCTGGTGTCCCAGATACATGACTTCCTTTTGACAGTACTGTAATTTTTCGGGGTAAACATTATGCCCATTTTCAGCCAAGTGGTTGAGCAGAGCAATTGTGCCTTGTCTGCAAGCTTCCTTTGTTATCAATGCAATTAAAAGGTCATCGATGTACTGTATTAGGGTCAAGCTACAGGGTAACTGCAGAGATACTAGATTCTTTTTCAGTATCTGGTTGAAATAGGATGGACATTCAGTGTACACTTGAGGAGCACAACACCACACAAGAGTCTTCTCTTGGAACTGAAATGTGACCGAGAAGAAAGCTTGACTGAGATCAAGGACCATGAACCATTCAGCTTCTGGGGGAATTTGGAGCAGAATCATGACAGGGTTGGTAACCCCAGAATAACATGGAACAAGAATTTAGTTAATTTTCTGAAGATCTTGAATGATCCACTACCTTTTGTTGGCTTTTTGCAAGACCATGATTGGAGAGTTACATGGACTCCTGATAACTTTCTTTAGAATGCCCTGTTCTATCGTGCTATCAATGACAGGGGTGATTCCTGCGAATGCCTCAGGGGTCATCTGTAAGGACGCATTTGGGGAAAAACTGTATTGGGCGAAGCGTTATTTTTAGGGGTTTAGCACCCTCGATCAATCCAATCTCCCGCCCGGTGAAATCCCAAACTTCTTCTCCTACTGTCTCCTTCAAATCCATGGGTAGTCCTTTGTGGTAATAACCCGATGTAGTCTGATGACAGATTCCGGTGTTTGTAGCTTGAACCAGCGGCGGCTCGCAGAGGGAGAGCTGCAGGGCGGTGGGGCGGGGGAGGGGCTGGGTGGGGGGTAGTGGAGTCGGACATACGACGGGCAAGAGTAAAGTAAGTAAATAAATAAATAAAATAAATAGTTTTATTTATTTATTTACTTACTTTATTCCTGCCCATCGTATGTCCGACTCCACTACCCCCCACCCCCCACCCAGCCCCTCCCCCGCCCCACTGCCCCGCAGCACTCCCTCTGTGAGCCGCCACTGGCTTGAACTCCTCATCTGCTGCTTGAGTCTCGATCTTGACTCCATCCTGCGTACAGTAAATGACGCAGTTGAGTTTACAAAGGAGATCCCTTCCTGACAAGTTCATGGGACTGGAATAACGCACTACAAACTGGTGTTGTTCCTTGATGTTTCCGATTTGTACTGGGAGAGGGGCATTAATCTGATTAGTACGATGTGAGTTAGTAATGCCTACAACTTGGACTACATTTTCCGAGAAGGGTAGGTTGAGGACCTCAACTGTTTTAACAGTCGAGCAAGTGCCTCCTGTGTCTATCAGGAAAGGTACAGGATGTCTGTTTACCTCACCCTCTGCATATGGTCCACTTCTATTACTGTGCCAAGTACAGATTCCCCCCCGCCCACCCACCCCCCTCAGCCACCGTCTTTGAGCCTGATCCAAGCTTGCAGAACCGTCAAACATAATAGGAACCAGGGCATTCTAGGACATCAATGGATTATGGGGAACCCTATTGCTCAGTGAGAAATACGAAATTCCTCCCTGCACTTGCATATGTCCAGTAGAATTTTGCAATAAGCCTGATTTTAGGATCTTTGGGTTGACATTGGGGGTGTGGGTATCAGAGGAAGCTCTACCTCTGTCATGAAATTCACAGCTTGGGCATCAATCATAGCCTTATTACGATTGTAGCGACACTCCCGCTTACAGTGCCTGATATTGTTGCAAATGTGGCAAGAGGTAACCTTCTCTAGGGCACTTATACCATTGTATCTACTTACCATCCCAATTTGTTGGTTTTAGCTCTACTTATGGTACCCATTATTAAACGTATTACCTTGGGTTTACCTTAAAGTGTTTTTAGATTGCCTTGATCCCGTCTTGTCTTTCATCAAGAACAACTTCTTGATGAGGTTGAGTCCACCCTGGTAGTACCATTTTACCAGGGTGGGATGAGGTCGACGATGATGAAGCATGCCACAACTAGTGGGTGAGGCTTCCTCATCCAATCTAATTGCCACTCTAGGGCAGAGGTAGATTTTTTTTCAAAGTCTATTCATAAATGAAGTGGTATGAGCTTATATTAGCCTTATAATGTTAGCCACTGCACCTTTGATGTGGGTACTTTGTGTCCCTTCATCCCTCCATTCTGTGCTAATTGGGTCTGGGCTATCATGTACTTCTCTTTTAGACCCTTTGCACTTAGCTTCTAGCATGTCGCTGCAGTACTTGCTATACTGCAAGCTCTCGTCAAGGGGCTTACTCTGCCAACAAAGGGCACCTTGGAGAATCAGTTTACTAATTTCGGGTCGCAGTCCTATACACCTGTATCTACCTCTCAAAGTATGCATCTACAGACTCTTTAGTTTCTTGAGAGGTTCGGAAAATCTTCTGCCAATTTATTTCTCTTTGGGTAACCTTAGTCTTTAGATATTTTATGACTTCTTCGTACTTAGTCTTGTAAGGGTGCATTCGTCCCTGTTACCCTAGGAGGCTCCTGAGTCGGCCATTCAACTGCTCTCTTACATTCTGCCCATAG
The DNA here is from genome assembly GCA_963921515.1 of Calotriton arnoldi. Taxonomy (NCBI): domain Eukaryota; kingdom Metazoa; phylum Chordata; class Amphibia; order Caudata; family Salamandridae; genus Calotriton; species Calotriton arnoldi. The sequence continues at coordinate 1,463,372 of CAWUFW010004186.1, read as the reverse complement.
GTCCTTTGGGACCGCCTCTTGAAACAGCACATCCTAGTTCTCCCAAAAGACCTTTGAAATGATCACAATCTGGTCCATATGTCTATACCACTTATTAGGATTTTCTCTCAGCTTCGAAAGCAAATTTGTGAAATTAAGGAGATCTGTCTAGGACCACGGGGCACATACAGATGCTCCTCCTTGTAGTTCCCTCATAGGGTATTCCCTTACAGCGTCTCCTGCAGCCTCTTCTTCATCCCCTTAGCAACCTCTTGCTTTCGCTTCATCATAACCCTTTCCTTCTTGGACCAAAGCTCTCTAAACTTTTCACTCTCGCTCCAGTCCCTAATGTTCTAAATCAACTCTTTTACGTGAGTTCTCAATTCCCTCGGCTTGAGCAATTTCAATTGCTTTTCGAACATCATCATCCTAACATTCTTCCGCAACTTGTTTCTCTGTGTCCAATTGATTCCACATTCATCCGCCTCTTTCTCTATTCTAGCATGCACCTCTCGTGCTACTCTTGCTACTTTTGCTGCTTCTTTGCTCATGTAGAGCACATAGCTCTTCTCATTGAAATGTCCTAAGAAATCAATTCCCATGTTGAGGGTTTAACTGGTAGAGCTGCAATAACCATTTGACATCCCACTATGGAACTGATCAAAATCTCTCCTTGCTGAGGACTTAGTGCCATTGCTCTGGGCCTTGGTATGGGATTTTGGGTGACTTAGTGGAACGCTAGCAATTGTCTCGGCTGGGGAAGCAGTTGAAGTACCTGACGAAGGCAGTTCTCTCATTGAAGCCTGGACAGGGGGTAAAACAGTGGTCTCTGTATAGCTTGGGGGTGCACATGTTTCTGTAGGGGTTTCAGTGTTTGTCCTCGTCTTGGTTGACACTGGAGCAGTAGCGCTCGGTGTGGCTGCTGCGTTATATGGGAGTGGTCTTATGCTGAGGAGCTCCTCTATGAAGGCGTCCTCCTCCTCATTTTCTATTTCTTTCTCAATTTTTGATTTCTCCCTCTCTTCAAGCTTTTTGTTAGAAATTGGGTTTCTAGTTAGCTAGGGTATACACCTAAGCTAGGCAGAACCCACCACTCTAGTCAGGGCAAGTAAGTTACACACCAAAGATAACCTGTGCTCACCCTCTAGTAGCTTGGCACAGAGCAATCAGGCTTATTGTCAGAGGCAATGTGTAAAGCTTTTGCGCAACAAACTCACACAGAAACACAAAAGAGACTCCACACAGGATTATATGATTTTCAGATCAAAACAACATGAATCATAGCTACTGTGCATGAAGGGCAATTCCTCAAACAGTACTTGTTCTCAAGGCAAAAATTACATATTTCAGAAATACTGGGCAAGTAATGCAAGATGTTTAGAGTAAATCACATACAATTGCATGGGACGCATAGGCACAGCACACCTGCACTCCTATTACATGTTTTTTGGTTGCTTTAGTGAGCCTTAATACATTGATTACGTCCAGAATAGCATGTAGGGCACAGAAGCACCTGTGTGCCTACTATACGTGATAACGGTAATTTCTGTATCACCTTCAGAGGTCCCTCAAACCCTAAACAGGGCACTCGTGCGCAGGTAAGACAATGCCCATATGGTCCCGTCAACACAGGAGAAAGGGGGGGGGGGGCACCAACTTGCGCAACCACGCCTGGAGACGTTGTTTGGTCCACCCCGCATCCAAAGGACCAAAAAGCAGCTGCGCTTGGCACAGCTACCAAAGGACAGTACCTGCCAGGCGCCACCGAGGTCTCTCCTAACCCGGGTGACGGTATCCTCTTTTAAAATGGGGGTGCTCCTCTAGGCTTTAAAAGAGGTCAGCGGACTTCGGCAGCAGGCCCCATGTTGGGAGCTTCGTGCTGCCTACATGCTAAGACAAGGCAGTGGAGCCGGCTGGAGCGAGCCTCAGAATGCTATCCCACCCCTGGTTACTGAACAACGCGTCATCACAGGCCCGCCTTGAGGGCTTCGTGCGGCTCTGCACTGTACCACCTCGGGCGATGTCAACAGCCCAATGTGGCTGGAGGGAGCACGCCGGTTCAAAGGACGCACTAGTTTCCCGGGTAACACCTGTCAGGGAAACGGTGCTGTTCTCTCTTGGAATGTATGAAGCACTCAGCATGCGCTGACTTTTTGAAGCAGGAGAAACGCTCCGCATGCTGGTTCTGTAGCCTACTCAATCACGGCTCTCACTGATAGCAAGAGTCCCACGGCAGTGGTGTGTAAGTGCAATTTTTGATGGTCCTGAAATTGCAAAAGCAGGGGGCAAGCCAACAAGCCCTGGGAGAACAATTGGGGGCACAGAGGGAGCAGCAGGCAGGCCAGCACATCAAGTCACTTTGCAGAGAGGCAGTCCCTCCAACAGTCCAGCTGGCAGCAGGCCAGCACAACAAAGTAAGTAGTCCAAATGGTGGTTCCTCCCGGCAGCACAGCAGTCCTCTGGCAATGTGCAGATTGTAGAGCCAGCAGCGTCTGGTTACAAGTCCCATGCAGTGTCTACAAACATAGGGTCCAAGCCCCAGTACCTATACTCAAAAAATGTCTTTGATGAAGGGGTGACTTCAAAGGAACCCTTAGAAGTGAGCAACAATCCCTTTCAACCCAGGCCTGGCTCCAGACGATCAGTAGAGGGTAAATCAGCCATTGTGTGAGGGTAGGACCCAACCTATACAAATGCAAAGTGTGAACCACCTATCCCTCTCCTAGTCCAGGAGGAGTATCAGTATGCAGATGTATCCCCTGTCACACCCAGCCCTTCCTGTGTTGTGGCTGTCTGGCAAGAATGCACCAAGTGCAGCTGTCACCTAGCTCAGACATGTATTGGAGTCAGGCTTCAAAGCACAAAGAGTCATAAGCACAGAGAAATGCCCACTTTCTAAATGTTGTATCAATAATAGAAAGGGGTTGGGCCCTTGGCCGCAAACTAGATTGGGCCTCCTTAAACTGTAAACTGACAAAATTATCTAGTCGCCAAATATTGATTGTATTTACAGCACCCTGCCCATAGGGCTACCTAGGGCCTAATTTAGATGTGACCTATGTGTAATAAAAGGGGAGTTTTAGGCTAGGCAAGTAGTTTTAAATGCCAAGTTAAGGTGGCAGTAAGCTGCACACCCAGGCCCTGCGGTGGTTGGCCTGAGACAGTACTGCAGGCTCACTAGTAGCATTTAATTTACAGGCATGGAGTATATGGTATACCACTTACAAATCAATCAAATATGCCAAACAGGTGTAAACCAATCATACGTTGTTTAGAGGAGAGAGCACATGCACTTTAGCACTGATAAAGTGCTCAGAGTCATAAAGCCAACAAAAAGAAGGTCAGAAAAATAGGCGGGGAAGGCAAAAAGTTTGGGGATAACCCTGCAGAAAGGGCCAGGTCCAACACTTTTTCTTTGTTATCTCTTCACTCTCTAGCAAAGGGTAAGCTCAGGTGGTCTCAATCACTTCACCTTATGGCAGTGCAGCTGCACCAATACCAGACACTCTCTGCGCAGCACCAAAATGACGCAACACCCGTATAGTGCCAGAACTGTCTCGCATACCATGTTATTGCAGGCTCTGCAATTACTGGGGGTGACCGACAGGGCACTCAAGTGGCTTGCAGACTTCCTGACGAATCGTACGTTTCAGGTCTTCTCGCCGACAGCGTGCTCTGAGATTCATAACTCACCTTATGGGGTTCCCCAAGGCTCTATCCTCAGCCCTTTACTATTTAACATCTATGTTAGGCCTATGGCGAGGATTGCGGAGGAAGCTGGGTTGTCCCTTTTTTCATACGCCGATAACACCCACATTGTCTTCTCCCTCTCTGCTGATGGGGCATTTAAACCCTCCCTACTTCAGGCCGGCTTGAGGAATATTGCAGGTTGGATGCATACCAACCTGTTAAAACTCAACGGCGAGAAAACGGAAGTGCTGATTGTGGGCAGAATTAAAGATCTGTGGGGCCCCCAGCATTGGCCCACTGAAATGGGTCCTTTACCCCAGCCCAAACACCAAGTCCAAAATTTGGGCGTCTTAATTGACGACCAACTGTCTATGAAGCAGCAAGCAGTGAGAGTAGCCTCTACTTGCTTCACAATCCTTAGATGGCTAAAAAAAATCTTATGGATGTTGCCTTTTTCTACCCAATGTACTGTGGTCCAGGCCCTCATCACCTCTAGACTGGACTACAGTAACATTTTGTATTTGGGTGCCACCAAGGATGTGTTACGCAAGCTTCAGTTAGCACAGAATGCTGCTGCGAAGCTGCTCTGTAAGATTCCTAAAACTGCTTCCATCTCTGGATCACTTCGAGATCTCCATTGGCTCAGGATTGAGCGCCGCATTAAATTTAAGGCATTGAGTCTTATGTTTAAGATAAAATCTGGAAAGGCACCTCCCTACTTGAAGACTCTTGTTCACCTCTATGTACCATCTCGTGCACTCCGCTCAGCCACTCAGGCCAAGTTTATTGTTCCTAGGACGAGACTAGTGCGTTTGGGCGATCGCTCCTTTTCGCATCTGGGTCCTTCTTTATGGAACTCCCTTACTGCAGGTCTCCGAAGTGAACTTTCTTATGAGAATTTCCGGAGGGGCACAAAAACTTGGCTATTTAATATGTAGATCTCCTTCCCTTTTGCTTTTGGCTCCTTTCAGGCAGCGCCGGGAAACCCTAGGGTAGCTGTGCGCCTTATAAAATTAAAATAACAATAACAACTTCCTGAACCACTTTTCACTACAATTCTTCTTTCGTCTGATTTGTCTAAACAGAATTCTCTACAATAGCAAGAATACTACCTACTTTCACATAACAGTAGACCCTCGAGCTGCGGTAGTGACTGTGACCAGCACGCTAACTCCCATGCACCAAGGAATGAACCGCCACCGAGTTCAATTTAATACACCTGTGCAAGAGAAAAGTTACTTCTTTATCTGACTATCTGTCTGACTGATAGCGCCTCACAGTACACCTCACCTTAGCAGACAAGTTCAACAATCTAATAAATTTAACTTGAGGTACCTCTCTTCGAATTTTACACTGTACTTATAACAACTTGCACATTAAAGCAACTTCAGAAATCTAAAAATATCATCAAGAACACAATAACTACAGTTCCCACACATCCACGAGTTAAAGTCACATAATTTTTCTCAAAATCCGTCCACTGCATTCCACCACAATATGCCTACTACAATTCCCAACATACACTGCTTTGCAAGTTGCTTCTCATTCATTCTTCGCATGTGTGCAAATCCCTATTGATACTCATGTTATCCTTCTTTGACCACCTTGTCTTATGGAACCAGGGTCGAATTGGAACTGGATCAGTTTGAGTCTCAGGGGAAAAAACGGCTGAACCATGAAGGTGCAGTAGTCGGTTCCATAGCCAACTCGGTTTGTCTAATGCTGATATGATCCAATCGAAACCATCAGCTCCGCTACCAGATCTGTGTGTATGCACACCTATCTTACTAGGAGCACCATAACAGCTCGGACTAGGAGAGGTGTAGTCCCTATACAGACTTTGTTGCTCCCCGATTGGACCGTCTCCCTTTTTCTTATAAGCCCAAATCAAGAATTAGAATTGTGACATTCTCAGTAAAAATGACAGACAGGACAACGTAAACACAGATCATGTTAGCACAAGCTCAATTTCTAATACATTTTAAGCTAAGGAAAGGGATAAAGAGCTCTCACACATAAGAAATGCAAACGTCACACACAAATGTGTAGCAAAGATGGTAATGTCACACATAAGTACACTGAAAACTTGGCAGCCCTAAACATATTGTAGAAAAGTGGGTCCTAAACGTTCCCACTTTGTTGTAGTTTGTGATCCTTTAATGCCTGAGGAGAAGAGCTGCTGTGTTCGAGGACTGCTATCACTGATAGCAAGTTTCCCAACGGTGAGCATTTATCGCCTGTTTCTGCAAGTCTTGCTGGAAGAAGCTGTGTGTCTACCACTGACCCTGGAATCTGCCTGTCTGCTGAAAAGGAACAGAGCCTTGTCCCACAGGAATCTGCCTGCTCATGGATGAAAGCCCAGCTGCTTAGCCCTGTATGGGAAGCAGCAAAGAACGAGCATAGGAAACATGGGAGAGTACCAAGAAGGCATGTGAAGTACCCATGGTTTCCAGGTCTACCCGACTGCCAAGTCAAATTCGGCTGAGAAGAGGTCATGCCCAATTTGCCAATATTAAGAGCAAAGTAAAGACTGCCAAGTTGAAGACTACCCTAGAGAAAGATGCAGACGTCCTGTGCTGACTCTACTTCTGTTGCACTTCAGCAATTACACTAGCACCCCGGAAAAAATGGGGAAGGCCCTCAAATGCTGAAGAGCGCTACTACAGGTGTTTTTGTGGAACTGCTACCATGCCCGCTGGAGGTTTGAAGAGAGAAGGAGGCGGGGTTACCCGAACATTCCCTGGTGAGCATGACTGCTCGTCCTGTGCAGTGTCCACCAGCACCAGGGTAATTGCATTCCCCTGAGAGGCATTGACTGTGAAATGTGTACAGCAAAGTTTAGTGGGACAGTTTATTAAACATTGCCATCCCCGTATAAGAACTTAATAGTCATTTGCTACAGACTGACCTGCAGGTCACAGAATGCTAGGCAGATGTTCATCTGCAACATAATGAACCTAGGCCTGAGTTTTTATCATGATTGCTTCCATGTTTTAATTCTGTAGAGAACCTTGCAGACCCCATAGTACATCATTGTAAAGTTGCTTACTCCATGAGTACGGTATTAAGTTCAGTTGTGATTAAAATTCTTAAAATTTTCTAAAATGATGAGCACTGTGCTGGACATAAAATGTTTGCATCTATTATGTGACTGTTTGAGTTCTCATTCTCTACCCCACAAACTACCTCTTTGAGGTCATTTGAAGGTAGTCTTGCACTGCTCGCCCTTGCTAACCTGAGAGTTAAGGGCAGAAAGAGTGACAGAGGCCCACTTTGTACAGCCAAAATATAAATGGCTCCAGGACACCAGTGGCAAAAACCTTAAGCATCATTTTTTAGGTCCAGTTGCCCCTCTCTCCACTATGACCCAGAATGGGGTCCAACACATCTCCTTTGAGCCTTCTTGGCATGTTCTTCAGGTGGTGTTCCCTTTCTGCTGGGACATGTTACATTGAAATTACATTTGTGTAAGACCATGCAGAGACTTGAGTGAAAGTCTGAGGCTGTAAGGACCAAGACAATCGCCTCAGGCGATGCCATCTGCTGTAGTAAGAGTGGGAGCGGTCGGGCAGGGAGGGTCTGTGTAACTGGTTCACTGGTTTTCTATCACAGCTCTGTCTTCTATGGGGCCTGTTACACTCTCCAACCCCAGGATAGCAGTTCTCTAGGTGCAAGGAGGCTTCACTGACAGGAGAGAGACCCTTATGTGCTTATGGAGCAGAACGAGACAAGCCTGCCTTTCTTTATAAATTGAACACGGTTTTGCTATGGGAGTGGATAAAACCGGGCATTTTAAAAGGTAAGCTCAGTCAGCTCTCGTTGATGATTCTTCAGTGAATATTAATAAAGTTCCTGGGCATCCTTCTCCCATATTTAACAGTAGTGTGACACAGTTTCTGGTTGAGGATTATGCTTTCAGGTAAAAGACTATGACCCAGTCCCTCCCCCGCAAAAAGATAAAGAGTGGATCCCGTGTTTCCTTGGAGCAGAGTTCTTCCAGCCTCCTATCTTCACAACAGGCAGGCCTGTCCTTCCCGCCTTCAAGTACTTATAAGCCAGAGGACTCCTCTTGTGCCTGGCTCCACCTTTTACCCTGTCTTACCAATTGAAACGAAACTGTGGCTGCATGATCTTTACAAAAAGGCATGAGACTAATTTTCCCATCCCATCATGCTTTGCTGTGACCCTACCGTGGAGTAGCAACTGACAGTTCTGCTTATTTAAAGTCTGAACAACATGTGATTCAGCAATGGCTCCTTATCAGGGGCTTTAGGGCACAGCCCCTCTACCTCCTGTGAGGTCCCTGCACATTTTTCAATTTGTGTTTTCATGAAAACTGCTGGCGACCAGGTCAGACCTGTCGGTCTCATCTCCAAACTCCTGATGAGAGGAGGAAGAGGACAGTGGCGGCTCCTCCGCTATGGTGGAGGAGCATCGCCCCACTGCTTTCAAGCAGTGTGGGAAGCGAACAGGTGGGCAGGTGGGTGGGCTGCTCTGTTCTCGGAGCGGGGCAGTGGAGGAGTGGTTTTCCCACTCCTAAGTGCGCAGTGACTGTTTGGTCGGCCCTCTCGGGCCGCCCAAACCAGTCATGCGCACTTTCCCCGTTCTCCATGCAGGCTGCATTACAGCCTGCATGGAGAACATGCCCACCCCTCCAGCCCCTGGCTGAGCGCTATGTCACAGCGCTCAGACCAATCACAATGCTGCAGTGCAGCATTGTGATTGGCTTAGGGGAGGGAGCCTGGCTGCCTGCTTCCTGTTCCTGAAGTCGGAGGCAGGACAGCAGGAGCAGAGACGCGGGACCCAGAGGCAAAGTAAGTTATTTTTTTGTTAACTTTTTTTTATTTTGCTCACTCCCTCCAGCAATCATGACCCCCACACCCCCTGTGCAAGCCCCCCGCGACCCCCCACACACCCTCACCCGCGAACCATGCCGGCCGCCACTGGAAGAGGAGGGGGCTATGAGAGCTGAGGCACAATCCAGCTACAGAGTACTGTTAAACGACAGCATTCTGTAACTAACTGAATGTTTGGATTGCGCATGTCTAAGGACCGTAGTTCAAATACGATCTCCTCACACAGGTGCAATCCCTTTTTTAGAAGACATATCATGCATGACTCAGGTAGCACAGTATATCTGCTAAAATGTGGATGTCAGGGCACACATCAGTGCATCCCTGTAGCCAATGAAAAGCCACACAGCGCAACAGGGTCAGGATCCCCAGCACTGTCCCAGCTTCTTAGAGGGCTGTGCTTCCAGTCTTATCAAGAAGCTGGGAGGGGGACTGAGGTGTATTTTCACCTTTTCAAACCTGCCCTTGCTGCTCCATCTGGCTCCTCATTGGGAATCATAGCTTGGTGGTTCCAATGCCTCTCTGCTGCCATGGATCCTCTGAGTTGCCAGCTAAGAAAGCAAGGTAAGCAAAAATAAATGTATTTCTCTATGCATGTGTTGTGTATGTGTTAGTGATTGTGTTTATGAGTGATTGAGAGTGAATGGGATTGAGTGATAGTGTGTATGTGAGTATGTTGAAGTGTCAATGAGAGTGAAAGTGAGTGAGAATCTGAGTTTGAATTTGCATGAATAAGTGAAAGTGAGTATGAGGGAGTGAGTGAAGGAGTGTGATTGTGTTAGAACAAGGGATTGATTGAAGGTTGTAAGAGGGAGTGGAATTGAGTCAGGGGTGTAGCTATCAATGGTGCATCAGGTACAGTTGCATTTGAGAACCTAGCAGAGATATTTTAAATAATAAGAACAGTTTTAGCATTCCATTACAACAGTGTGAGACTGTTTCCAAGGTGCTCAGTGCCACCCATGGTAGCTGGTATACTGATAGTATCCCTGGCATTGTCTCCTGGCCAAAGCTCTTGTCAGCACTTTCCCTGGCAAGTGCCAATAATCGAGCCCTCGAGTGCCCCATGTTAAGTTACCTGCCCAAGCTCTGCTCTACCAAATGTCTCCTGCCTGAGAGCTCTGAAAAAATTCAGAAAACTTTACAAAACTGCACAGAAACCAGAGACTTCTGACCTGAAGCCTTCCCTTGCAAAGCATGCCCTTTCAAAGTTGACTATTGCTAATGCATTATACAAAGAAAGAAATATTTAGCAAACCGGGCAGTCTTGCAATATCTGTTGAATATTTTTGCTCAAATTATTGCTGAAGGAAACAGTTGTGGCAATCACGATATTTTAACACAATGAAGGACATTAAATATTTATTCAGAAGTTGATCATGTCTTTTCACAGATGCCCCCTATATACTGTCTCCAGATGAAATGGTTGTAGGTTCCGTGGCAGAGCTCATGTGTTATGTTCCCGACAACTGCCCCGATATGCCACCACTTGTGACCTGGACCAGAACTGAAGGTCTGGAGCAGCACGCTGTGTATGGGAAGCTTGAGGAAGACAATTACCTCTGGACAACAGTCTCCATCTTAAAGTATATCCCCACCAGCAAGAACAATGGCCACGTGGTGGGATGCAAAGTCAGCTACCCCAACACATCTCTTGAATATGAAGCCTTCGCTATGCTGGATGTGAAATGTAAGTGATGAAACTCACCCAATGTAGATTCTTGGTTTTAAGGTAAGCTTTTGAAGTGTTCTGTTGTGCTACATGAGGCAGGGAAACCTTTTGCTAGTGTTCAAAACTGAGGAATACTGTGCTTCAGTATGAGTGTGTTCTGCTAGTAAAAGAGTTCAATTGAGATGTCTTTGTTGCGCTATTAAGAGGTTTGTCTGATGCGACTCTAAACAAAACATGATCTTGCAAGAGCCAAACATGAGCCACACAAATTATAAATTCACATTTCACCAGTTACTAATAAACAGCCCCTAAAAATGGTAGTCTTTTCAAAAGGTAAGATAAGCAGTCTCTTGGTTACTCCTGTGCTCCCTTCTACAGAGACTCACGTTATATTCTCCTCTTCGACAGACACGCTCCTCTGCACTGCATGGACTGCACTCGTTGTCCTCTAGCAGTTAAAGGTCCTATCATCCTAGAGCAAACTGGATATGTGCCCTGCATCCTTTTGTGTATCTTCAACACGTCCAAATACAAGGCCTTAGACAAGAGTTTAAAGGCTCTAATAGAGTAGCCATTTAGTCACCAAGGTTGACGGCCTACTAAGTGAGTGGCCAGAAAAATAAAATACCAACTACTTTTAACCATATGCCAAATAGCCATGAGTGAGCACGTGAGCCAAGAGAGTCCAGCACTTGTTGCTCTTCCGAGTGAATTGAGACAGCAACCTGGCCAAATAGAAACTTTAACACCTCAGTTCTCAATGAATTTGGACATTCTTCCTTCTATGACATCTACCCACCTATTTATCGTTCTTTCAATCAATCCATCAATCAATCAAGCATTTGTAGAGTGCGGCAAATCACCTGTGAGTATCTCGAGATGCTGAGGCTGTTCGCTGCTGCGTGGAGGTGGTTACTAAAACAGCTAGGTCTTTAGGTCTCGTCTGAATTGTTGGAGTGATTGTGCAGTCCTGAGGTGCATGGGGAGGTTCTTCCAGGCTTTGGCTGCCAGGTGCGAGAAGGAGGGTCTTCCTCTGTAGGCTCGACGGATATGTGGCATGTCTGCGATGGAGAGGGTGGCTGATCGGAGGGGTCTGGATGGTTGGTAGAAGGTTAGGTGTTTGTTGATGTATGCTGGTAACTTCATTGTGCAGAGCCTTGTAGGCGTGGGTCAGCAGCTTGAACTGGCATCTCTTCTGAATCGGGAGCCAGTGCAATTTCCTGAGATGTGGTGTGATGTTGGTCCTTCTGGGGAGGTCGAGTGTGAGTCTTGCCGCTAAGTTCTGTATGTTTGGAGTCTCTTCATTAGGCGTGCAGTGATTCCCATGTAAAGCTTGTTTCCGTAGTCCAGCATGCTGGTGATGAGTATCTGTGTGACGATCCTTCTTGTGTTTATCTGGAGCCACCTCAAGATCTTGTGGAGTATGCAGAGGGTGCGGAAGCAGGCTGAAGAAACTGCGTTGACTTGTTTCTTCATTGATAGTTTGTCATCTAGGATGATGCCAAGATTGCGGGGGTAGTCTGTTGGAATGGGGGGTGTACCAAGCTCCGCTGGCCACCATGAGTCTTTCAATGGCAAGGTGTTGTTCCCACAGATGAGGACTTCTGTTTTGTCTGAGTTGAGTTTGAGACAGTTATCCTTCATCCAGTATGCAACGTTCATCATGCATCTGTGGAAGTTGGCTTTAGTGTTGGAGAGACCTTCAGACAGAGAGAGGATGAGCTGTGTGACGTCGGTGTAGGAGATGATGTTGAGCCCATGTGATCTGATGGTGTTGGCCAGTGGGGTTGTGAAGGTTGTCCTTGCTGTCTGGAACTGAGGTGTCGTCCTCGAGATGACAGCGCTAAGCAGCAGCCAGGGGGAGTGGCGCACAAGACCAGGTGTCAAGGGCTACTGCCTCTTTATCCAGACTTACTTTTTTCCATACACCCATCCTGCTCTCCATGCATTCATCTTTTTCTCCATCTAACATTCTTTCTATCCATCCTCTCTGTTTATCTCTTTCTCTCTCTTTCAGTCTCTCTCTCCAGCCAACTAGATGCCTGTGATTTAATATCAAAGCTACACCAGACAACCACCTAATTGATCCACAAAAGACAGACCTCACCAGAGGCACCCAAAGCACTTGCATTATGCCTTATTTGGCTGAGATTAGACACCCAACAGTACCACACACTTAACAATACCCACCACCTTTCCAACTTCACTCATAATTTGCCCTTCGCCTCAAGCAGAATATGGTAGACAGACTCCTTGAGTCCCCTAAGACTGCCAGGCAACGCACAGGATGACAGATGCCAACAACCCACACCCAACATGCATTTCGACTGCTGAAAAATCATTTCAGGGCCCTGCACTGGATGAAGAAAATATACCATTAAGTTGTCGTATATTGCATGCTACACATCATGGCTCTAAGCGACTAGATATCTGTAACCGATGAATAGTCTATTTTTTAACCCATTGATCATGAAGAAGACATGGACTTGGCTTACAGCTGGACGACGGACTTGGGACAGTCATATAGGACTATGTTTCCAAATAATTATCTTGTTTTACAATGGCTGCAACATGACATGCGCCTCACTAAATTCAGTGGATGATGTATTTCGATAGACGTGTACATTTGTGAATGCAGATGCTATCTCTTTCCTAAAGACACCTTAGCAATCCCCAGCAGTAGGATCCTATACCCTTTTGCATCCCAACACATACCCGAACAACCCAGTACTGCCACATCCTATCACATGGCAACCCCAACACACCTTGAACAATTGCTTACAGCTACACCAGCTATCCACTTGATTGTGGTAACACTCCCCCAAATATTTTTCGACTTTCACATCCTACTTTCTCTCTAGCTCCATTATACTGTTGAACTGTGACATTGACAATATGCTTTTTTAGGGGATTGTCCTAAATTCATTGAGTGATGACCAGTAGGGCCTTTTGGGCAGATGTCCTCCTAGATTGAAATGTGGACACCTTGGAAGACTGGGATGTGAAGATAGATGGAACTGTTGAAACAGTCATTGTCTAAAATTCTAGGAGCTTAGACATTGCTTGCTTTGAGCACTGGGATGCCCTTCTGAGCAGCTATTTGGACTATTGAAATTATATCATTCATTCATTGTACTTATAGTGAGTAGAGTGCGTTTGCGGCACTCAGTAGCTCACAATAAATGAGATGGGGATTCTGTTAGGGGTGGGACTGAGTGGCAACTTTGGGACAGCAAGGCAAACTCATCATGGGACTGGACGCAGAAATGCGTATGACTTGTTCACTGAATATGGGGCTGAACATTGCAATGCTGGCTCTTTTCTGGGTCACTGCTTCTAATTGTCACTGAGACAGTGCCTTGAATAAGGCTTCTTGATAAGAGAGAGCTTGTCACCATAACATTTCAAAAACCTTGCTTGACAAGTGTGAACCTCTAATGCTGCTTCAAAGACTTTGTGGCATCTTCCTGGTTGCTTGTAGGACCTGGCATCTTTCTGGTTACTAGTAGGACCTTGAAACCCAAACGAAAGCCCCAGTAGGCGAAAACGTATGAATCACACAAAATAAATGAGAGGCAATATAATCACACTTAGTTCTGTCCAGTAAAAAGTACGATTTTAGGCAAATTTAGTCCATAACTCCCAGTCATAGTAGGATACTTCTTTATTCTTTAGGTACTTCCAATATCCTCCTTTGATCTTATCAGGCATACAGATGCAACCAACGCGTTTCACCCCTAAACCAGGGCTTCTTCAGGGCTGCAAATACATATAAAAAACACATGTATATACACCAACTAAGACTAAGTTACATTACATAGACAAACAACCTACATTAAAGCACTTAAGTTCAAATTGGATAGCCACAAAGATAGATTAAAAACAGATAACAACAATGTGTTGGACACCCAACAGCAAAGCACAATACTGACATAACAATCACGTACAACAATGTGGATACTGCCTTAGTGCAGAAATTCAGTTAAGAATTACAAATACAGTTGTGGTTTACAACATAACCCCATTATTTTCTTAAGTCCATCCATTTAGGATCATAGTGGCTGGGAGACAGCGTGATAGAGCTATCAGTGACTAGAAGGAAAGACTAACAGATAGCAGCAAGTGGAGTGAGGTTATAGGGATAGGTTTCCAACTCATTGTATGTCAAAAGCAACATACTGAAAAGTGGCAGCTGGTCATTTGAGGTGGGCAATATTGTTGGTCAATTTTGTAATTTGTGTGTGACTCTACTGGGTGGTGCAGTAACTATTCACCTAGCTGCCATTCTTTTTTCAGAAAGCGTATGAATGGTAAAGAAGGGCATGGAAGATTAAAAAATATTCCTGAACTGTAGATGAGTTTGGATGTGCCGTAAGTAGACGTAAAACTGAAGGAATCAGATTTGATGCAGTAAATAGGCCAGGGTTTTCCAAAGTCGGTCCTGGAGGGCCGGATCCATGCCAGATTTTTAGCATATCCCCATTTAGATAAATGCAGATGTCTTAAAAATCTGGCATGGATCCGACACTCCAGGACTGACTTTTGAGAAACCTGAAATAGACAATAATATGGGCGAGAGGCAAAAAAGGGCAAGAAGGGGATTGTGACAAAGAATTTTGCAGTTTTTCTGCTCGTGGATTGATTTCTGGGTGGACTGCTAGCAAATATAAAATGGAGACTTAAGGTAGGTAACAAGTCCATGTTAGAAAAGCCAAGAAAGTTTGAGGAGAAATGTAGATATTTTAGGACAAGTTTGAAAAAATATGGGTGTTTTGGAATGCTCAATTTTCTTATTTATTAGGCTTTGCAGGTGTTAAGGTGATTTAGAAAGGATGAGCTATCATGGCTAGTGATGGAAAACCTAGAACTAGATGATAATGGGCTAAGACTCTATGGGTGAGTGGCTAGCCTGAAATTAAAGGTTTGGTTAGGAACTTTGGAACAGATGACTACAGCTGGATTCTAGACACCAACTATATTATGTTTGCCTATGTTAGAAAGGATCTCATTTGAAATGATTTCCTAAGTGCATACGTGAGTGACTGCACCCGCCTGGAAGGGGATGTCTGGTCCATGATACTCCCTTCACTTCCTCCAGAGGGCTGCCATCAGGGGACGCACTGACAGTTTCTTTGCCTTTGCACCTAAAAAACGGTGCGGGTGCAGAGGTAGAGATTCCCTCATTTGCATGGGGCCACACCCGCATGCAAATGAGGGAACGCAATCTTGAGATAGTGCTGGAGTTACATATGCCCAGTGCTATCTGTATTACAGAAGGGGCCACACTAGTGTCTGCGGCCCTTTCTGTAATACCAAAGTGTCCCGGAGCGCACAAAGGAGGCGCCCATGTCAGTTGGCCCCTGGGGCACTTTCTATAATACAGCTCCAGATAAGGAAATATTAGATATTTCTGGTTGTAGGAAACAAGCAAAGGGTACCATAGCATCAGTAGCATATCTAGTGTGTCATGGGCCCTATGCAAGAAAGGGAATGGGCCCCCTCCCTGCTGTTTGAACTATGAACTATAATATACACCAAAATCAGGGTGTTAAGTGTGCCATTCGGACCTCTGGGCCCCAGTGCCACTGCACCAATGGAGGTTACACCCCTGCTTAGCAACTTGCGTTTCCAGATTCAGACTGTTGTCCATGTACATATTTAGATTATAGAACAATTTTAATGGAATTGAGGGTTGTCGCTCAGACTGAGGCCAGAGACAGGAGCTCCAGTGGTTGGTAGACGATGGGTTCAGGAGGACCTCCGTCTTGTTGGGGTTAAGCGTGTGTGTTGTTTAGCTCTCACTGCTGCTACCATGTTGTATCAGTGCTGTGTGTATAAGAAGTTTTTACTGCAACTCATTTACCTATTCAGGGTATGTGCAGAAGCTTGCACTTTTATATTTTTACGGGTGAGGGACTATTGTCCATACGTAGACGGCCTAGCTTGCCATGGTTAGCTGGAGGGGTGCTAGTCTTGGTATTTTTAGTATTGTTGATCACAACACGTGGTACGCAACCTGCCACTCGTATCTCATTGCACGGCCTTTCAATAGTGCACAAATTGTGATCTACAGGTAGTGTATGATGTGTGTTTTATCTAAATCACTAGTAATGGATAGGAAAGTATGTCTTATCGGAAAAGAGAATGCTTGAACAGAAAATAGTGATGTAATTTGTGAGGGTAGGAAGTTGTGGTTCTTTCACCCACATGTGGCCACTTTTTAGTAAAATAAATAAATAAATGGTAAAAAGAATGACGTGGGGCATGGAATTCATCATACTATGTCAAGGGCATGGAACATGAACTTATGCAATTCCTGTGGTGAATTTACTTAACACCTTCATATACAGTTTTACCCAGCATACTCTGTATTTCTGAGAGCATCTAAATCAGTTCTTGTCTATTATAATTAAATTTATAGCTCTTTTTTATTTATTTATGGAGTTTTTATTGTTTTAAGAGCAGTTATGAAAACAAAAACGCACTACTGAATTCAGAGTGTTATTTGGTAATGTGCCTGTCTCTTGTTTGACTCTAGACCCTCCAAAGATAGTGGAGGTGAACTCCTCGCTGGAAACGACAGAGGGCGCTCACCTGATCCTGCTCTGCGTGGTGGAGAGTAACCCGATGTCGCTGGTCTCGTGGATGAAGGATGACACAATCCTGAAGGAAGAGCTCTCTGCTAACCTCACCTTAGAGTTCGAAAACGTGACGCACAACTATGATGGCCTCTACGTCTGCATAGCGGAGAACATCTACGGGAAAGTCAACAGGTCCCTGGGCTTGGCCGTCATGTGTAAGTGGGAGCCGGCACGGTTCTGAGTGAGTGTGTGCTGAGTGAGTGCATGCCGAGTGAGGGGGCAGGCTACACCTGTACAAACTCAACTGGTGCTGTGTACAGTAGTGTAACTCAAAGTCAAGCTTATCAATGTGGGCGTTTCAAACACACAAGTAGAAAGATTATATTCATGATAAAAATAAAAAGATATGAACTATTTAAAAATTAAAAATATTACAAGCATTAATAAAACACCAGTCAAGGCAACGCAACAACAGTTCACGTTGTCACGTTTCAAGTCGCCCACTCATCACACCCCTAGGGGGACTGCTGGATGTACTGGTATTGAGTCACCGCCTCCCCTGCTTCTGGTCTTCGCTCGGTGACTGGAACATTGCTTCTGAGCCTGCCGAGGGCCATTTCCGCGTGCACTGATTTCACTCCTCGGGCCCCAAAAAAAGGCCGGGCGAGGCTCAGCGGCCACCATGGCACAGAAGAAAAGCCAGTCAGGTATGTCCTCAAGGCCTTGGTAACAGTACCAGCCTAGTAACAGGAGTACGAGTAGGAATACGAGCCCGGCTATCATTTCCAGCCCTGGTTTTACCGCCGATACGCCAGCACGCCAGCACGCCACGCCAGCGCCGAGGAGAGGAGAGGTTGCTGCAGCTGTAGCCGCGGCCCCCGAGGCCCCCTGAGGCCGGCAACCAGCAAAAATCAGCAAACCGTGACCGCGAAGGAGAAGGCAGCGGGAGTGATACGGCCGGAGAAAAGCGGTGAGGCCGTTGGCAGCAGGCTTGGGGTCTGGACTTGGGCTTGGCGCCACGGGAGTAGCTGATCACCTCCCCCGCTCTAGCCTCCCTCCCCCCGCTCCCCCGCTTCCCCCGCTGTTCGGCACCGTTTGGCTCCTCTGAAAAAAAAAGAATCATTTAGTGGCTAGAGGATACTGTCTGCAGCGCTAGTGCCACCGCAGCAGACCGCTTGAAAAAGGGCTTAAAAAAGGGCAAGCGCGGCTGCCCTTTAGCGGGCGGCCGCATTAAGTGAGTGCCCCTGGCAATCTGCAGTGGCGGCCTGTTAGATCAGGTGCAGCCTGTAGCCTGCAATTGCCTTGTGAGCCCCGCTTGCCACACCTCGAATCTTCCTCAGCCGCTTCAGCCGCCCACAGTTGCCTAACAGCCTACAGCCACACAGCCTGCACAGCCTACAGCCCCGCGACAACCATCGGAGCTATTCTTTTGTCTCCAAATTGATTTAAACAGACTTTAATTACCTCAGCTCCTCCTTTTTGCTACATCAACCCTCTTTATAGTTGAACTCTCAGGAACCCGGCTGTACTCCCCCTCCGGCTGTACCCCCTTCAAGCATGAGATCGGGGCGGGTGAGAAAAGCACCAACAAAGCCCGTAAATAAAAAAAACGCAAAAGTGAAGGCCTCCTCCAATTGCCCGGAAGTATTGGCCGAATCCCTCGAGCAATCACAACCACATCCACAACCTCCTGTGAATCTACATACAGGTTTTGATCCCGATTTAGGACACGACCTCAAACCCTGGCAGCCCTCAGTACAAGAACAATTAGCCAAAACCCACTTGCCACAACCCGCCGCAGGGGGGATGGCTACAGCGGAGGAACATTGGAGAAACGAGGCACCAAAACTGGGTATAATAGCCCCTTCAATCCCACTGACTAAACAACTCTCATTAAGGGACTATTTTAGGAGCCTAGCACCATCGGCGTCCTCGAAGAAAAACCTCAGTCCAGCAGAACTGTCTCAGGCTCCCCTCCCTACAAAAACAGTTGCCACCTTGAATCAAATTCTGATCCATCCTATGATTCACGCGGCTGTCAATGAAGGCGAAAGTTCTTCGCTATTATGTTCGCTATCGTGTTCTACAGCGACGACGGACTCTCGCAACACGGACTCTCCAGATGCCCCTGAAGATAGTCGACTGTCTCAAACATCAGGACAGCCCTTCTTGGACCAACAGTCAGCCGAAATAGAACAGGTCCTTTCCCAAACCCCCTTTTTCAAAGAAGCCAGTTCGCCAACTGCTCAGTCTGTTCAGAACTCAAGTCAGTTTTCTCCATCAGCATCAAAATTTCCAACTGCAACTTTACTTGACAGCCAAAATAAGAGCGCAAGTATTCTGATCCCCCAAGTTGTGTTTCATCCCCGTCCTCTGTCCAATAACCTCAATCCCGAAATTCTACTAGAAAAGGCCGACCAAGACGACCAAACGAGTAATTCAGAAGGGTTGGGAGAGAATGTTATTCTCTCCCCCCTAGATCTATCGTTTTTTTCAAACGAACCTCAAAAACCCGCTGCCCAGGCAACCTCATCATCAATTGACCTCAATGATCTTTGGTCCCAGTTACTGCAAACTCTCCAAACCTCGGCAGCTGCCCTAGCTTATCACTCAGACAACATGGACCTGCAGGTGCACCTTCTGAACACGTTAGCGGTGTACATTGCAGGAATAGACCAAAAACTTGAGGCACTCAACTTGCTCATTACTAAAGCCCAATCCCAAGCCCAATTGGTCCAATCGGTATGCTGCTGTTCCCCCATTATTGATTCTTTATCATCCCTACCACAATTTCTTTCTTCAATGCTAACCGAAATCAAGAAGCTACCGTCGACAGGGCCATTAGACACCCTGCCCCTAGCTCTCAACTCAGTTGAGGGACCCACTGTCATGGTAGTCCAATCTCCACCCACTTCCCCGCATTATACGGAGTTTGAAGATAGTAAAGTAACCCCCACAAAATCAGCTCAACAACATAACACACACAGGTTGTCAAAACAGGAAAGAAAAAGACTACGGAAGATTCGGAACAAACATGCAACCGAAACCAAAATCCCAAATGCTAGCAGCCTCGTCACCATTAACTCAGACCAAGCACGAGTGCAGGTGCCCTCGTCTGGAGAAAATTTGGCCTCGAGTTCAGTAGCACAAGTCCCGACTCCCCAGACTGATCCTCCACAACTAAATACCCAACAACAGGGGCCTCTCCAAGATCGACAGCCCCACTCACAGTATTCCACTCAAGTAATATCTGGATCCAGTCAACCTTCAATAGCCGTGCCTGCATCGGGTATAGTGCATCTGGGAACTGAAATTCCCTTGACGCTGCCCCTAGACACCCGCCCTAATTGTCCATCAACAGAGGTGGGTAATCACCATTACGCTATGCAATACACAGTCAAAGAACCCGCTCACCCAAATCTTTCAAATTTGTCAAGCGACCAACTGCTGGCGCCCACGAGCAAAAGACTCTTTGCTTTACCACCAACTATTAAATATTGTGAGCCGTCTTCTTCATCGGCAGTTACATGTCCGACCAAGCAGGTTTTTATCGACAATTCAAAGAAAATAAAGCCTTTTACGACTGATGAAGCTCCTACGCCGCCTACCAACAACTTAGGCACCACACTACTGCTAACCCCGGAGTATGTTTCAAGAGGCCCCCACAACATCCTAAATCGTGGGAACATATTAAGACTTCTTAAATCATTCCCGGACTTGAGCGCCTTGCAATCCAACGACATAATATCCATTAAATTTATTCCATCATCAGGAACTAGAGCAGGCGAAACAACCGAATTAACGCTTGGGTCCTCAGCAATTCGAGAACTGGTCCAGTCAAAAACTGATCAATTTAAAAACTGGGGCATAACAATGTCAACGTTCAGTGCCCTGTGTTATCCAACAATACTGGAAAATAATCAGACTCAGGCTCTAAGTGATAGTTCGGTCCCCTTCTCCGTATTAAAGTCAGCAAGAAGTTGCTCGCCCACAGCAACCCAGGAGCACACAACATACCAGCAAAATTCCGAAAAGGCCGACTGGTCATGGCTCCCAGGGGCCCTAGTGAGAAGCCGGAAAGATTGAAACACCCCCCACCCCGGTCTATTAATATGTTCCTGGAACATCAATGGCCTTGGTCATAAAATCCAATCAGCAGCCACCCTTGGTTTTTTAAAGGAATATGACATTATTCTACTGCAGGAAACCTGGGCAGTAGACAGTATTCCCATTGAAGGTTACCTTGAATTCGCGTCTTTTGCAACAAGACAGTCCAAGTTTGGCAGGCCGAGTGGCGGCCTGACGATCTATGTGTCAACCAAACTATCCCAGCCCACTAAGCAGCTAAAATTTGAGGAAGACTGGCTCTCTGGAATCCTTCTGGGCAGTCAACAGACCGATACCCAGTTGCTTCTCCTGAATGTTTACATATCCCCACGCACCACTGAGAAAAAATCTAAACTGGATTGTCTGGCCACCACCGCTTGCAACCTGCTCAGTGAGCATGGTGGTATACCAAGTATAATTACAGGAGATTTTAATACCAACCTTTACTGCAACTCCTTTGAGGAACCAGAGATCGCCCCCTCAATGGTTCCATCACACCTTGCAACACAGTCAGTTCCCGTAGGAAACAGACCATCAAAATTGGGCGAGTATGCAGTCATTCAGCTAGGCAGCGTAGGTTATACCGTATTGAATGGTCATTTCCACACAGATACTCCTCCAGCTTGGACACGATCCGACGGCCGAACCTTCTCCTTTCTGGACTTTTCCCTAGGGAGCACGGAAAGTCTCCCTTTGATTGAGAGTTATCATATTGCACCACAAGCTGAGAGTGATCATCGGCCTCAAGTTATAACAATTCTTGCCAACACCCCACGTCATCAGGAGCTTGCCCACACCCACGTAGGTTGCTATACGGTGAATTTAAAACGAATGAAATGGTCAGTTGATGAGGCACCCCTCGTGATGGAAAAATGCAGAACATTGTTAAGCCAACTATCAGATATTGATTCCTCTCCTACTAGCAGCTGGGCTAGTTTTACCAACCAACTACTAGAAGCAGTTCCATTTAAGAGGAGCACTGAGCAGCACATATCTCGACCACATATTTCACCAGCATTAAAAAAATTAAAGCTACGTAGAAACTGTGCCCTTCGGGAATCCAGGAAGGGCCCAGGTAATAAAATCAACTTTAACAATTACAAGCAAGCTCAAGCTGCCTTCAAGCTCGCAGTACGCAGAGAAAACCAAGTGGCCTCGGATCAATTCTGGCTGACGCTCCTCTACGAAAGTAAGAAACCAAACTCAAAGCAATTCTGGTCTCTTGTAAACAGGGGCCAGCGAGGTGGAAGCAGCTATGGCAGTGCAAACATCAGTGCTGACGAATGGTCCTCCTTTTTATCATCTCATTTTAAGAGCAACATCAACAAAGTCGCCAGCCCCAAATTACCTAGTATAGCCAACGTAAAGGTACCCCCCACGGAAGCTACGAAGCCAACATGGCCGGGCCCTAGCCTCTCAGTCATTAGTCCTCTTGAAGAACCAGTAAATGTGGCTTGTGGGGACAACATCGATTTACCCTTTGAGTCAATAGCGACACCGGAAGAACTAAACCATAAGATTCTATGTTTAATAAAGAAAGCCAGAGCTGATGGTGCACCTGGGCCATACGGTCTCCCCCAGGCCTTGTTTAAATCGGAAGCTGAATTCTGGACAGTCCATCTGACCCCCCGGTTTTCTTATTGCAGGCTAAACAACACTGTTCCTGAGTCCTGGAGAGGTGCTATCATTCATCCCATATACAAGAGCGGGAAGAGAAACAAACCCCAGTAATTATCGAATGATAGCACTCTTAGATGTCGAGGCTAAATACTATGCCAGCATCTTGTTAGAAGAGCTGCTGGCTTGGGCCAACGAAACAAAGCACCTCCCCTTCAATCAGTCGGGTTTCGTGGCCAACTCTGGCCCAACAACCAACCTACTAACCCTGTCTGTTTTGATAGAGAAAGCGTCAGTCCAACAAACCCAACTGCACTGTTGTTTCTTAGATTTTAAAGCGGCTTTCGACCGAGTACCCCGGGCCTTACTGTGGCAAAAATTAAAGTCCTGGGGCGTACCCCGGCCTCTGCTACTCGCAATAGTTCAACTCCATTCTGATACATGGATTAGAATCAAGCTGGGCGAAGGCTCCCATGTCTCTAGGAAGATTGAGATGAGTAGCGGAGTAAAACAAGGCTGCGTGCTGGCTCCACTCCTTTAACCTGTTTATATCGGATCTCTCGCAAATTCTTGACAGTGTTAACTGCCACCCACCTCAATTAGACGGAGTACGTATCAGCAACCTCCTATACGCTGACGATCTGGTGCTGCTTAGCCATACGAAAGTGGGCCTACAGAGGCTACTTGATGAACTGCTCCCCTATACTACAAGCAACTTCTTAGAGTTGAACTTATCAAAAACAAAAACAATTTCATTTGGGAAGCTAAAGAAGACGCGTGGAGGGTGGCACTTTAACAAAGTAAAAATTGATTCAACACCACACTACAAATACCTGGGAATATTTCTTGACACCAGAAGCTCATTTGTCAAACAGAAAGAAGCACTGAGGACTATAGCCTTGGCCCTAGAAGTCGCCCCCACAAAATTGTCTAAAAAACTGCTTGGTCCCAGTTTAATTCCAATGTTGAAAGTGATGAAGGCGAAGATAACTAACACATTGACGTATGGCCATGAGATCACGAAGGGTAACACAAATACTCTTTTAAATAAACTAAAAATCAAAATTTTTAAACGTGCATTTCATCTGCCAAAGTCAGCATCGCCAGCACAAGTTCGCCTCGAACTAGGTCTATTTGACCATCACGGCGTAGAGGCCGGCGCATTTATAAAGTTTTGCAACAGATTGCGCAATGCCCGGGAGAGTTCCTTGGAGGCCAGACTCTGGCAAGAAATCCAGAAAAGTCACGCCAGTCACAAATATCGGCTTCACCTGAATCATGGTTTACTACTACTCTGTGTCAAGGAATTTTGGGGAACAAATCCCTCCCAGTCGGCATTGAAAGCAGTCATTAAGAAGAGCGTCAGGTTGTGGTCCTTTCATTCGGATAGGGCAATATTGTCAAAAAGGAAACACGCCTGGGCAGTGATTACAAATTTTAAACCAGGAGTTGTACCCTTTTATTTATCTAGCACGTTCGCACTTTATTGGAAAAGAAAGTTCCTGGCTCTAAGGATGGGTGAATGGCCTTTTTTAAAGAACCTCCAAGAATGGCGCCGACCAGATCATCACACCCAATGTAGGTTGTGCGGCTACCATACTGAAGGAATGGAACACATAGTTTGCCTATGTCCCGCAACGCTCACTGCCAGACGATTCTACTGCGAGATGAATGGATTAGGCTCGGAATTCGATCATGCCACCAAGCCGTAATAGCAGCCTTAAACCCGGACAATACGAAGCTGAATATCAGGTTAACAAAACTTGTCACCAAGGCGCAAAAACTGCTGGAAGTCATTGGCGCTCCCAACCACTCCTCATTATGGCAGTGCGGCACTCCATCCCTGGGTCAAGTAATTGCTTTCCAACCACCATCAATCTGTTGACCCCAACCTGGTACCCGTGTCGATCACTAACTGCCAAGAAGCTCTGCAGAGTTTTAAGTAAAATGTTAATTTTGTACCTTTTTGCAATTTTATACAGTGCTTTTTTTTAAGAATATGCTGTAAGTGTTTTTCTATTGTAAGGGTTTTAATTAACCAACAATAAAGTTCTTATAACAAATTTAAATTTAGTAACAGGAGTAGCTAGGTGAAGTGGAACCAGGGTAACTCTTGGAGTTTTCCGCAGACACATTTCACATACGGCAAATTTTGTGAAATGTGTCCAGAATCTTGGAATTACATATGTACACTGATGTAGGAACACATACTTTCGCATAATTCCTCATCCCTAGGGCGAAACCTTGCAAGAGTATGATCCTTACGCCTGTCAGAATAGCCAAATTGTGAAGTTTTGATAGTTCTGGCTGAGGAATACCTATGTGGTATTCCCATAATATACGTTTTTTGCCACATTCCCGCCTTCCACAGTAGTCTGTAATAGCTACTTTGTTCCAGCGTTTGTTGCACTTAGCAAATCAAATAAATAGAAATGCATTATAATATGAACACTGGTGTAAGCAGTACTTGAAATGGAAAAATAGAAGTGCGATATCGTATACCAGAGTACATACTCGCTTCTGATAAGTGCCGGTACTCTCCAGTTACAAGTATTGCATCTCAGATGAGAATGCAGGTTCTCCTCCGCCCAAAAAACATAAGTGCAGGTACTCTGTACCTGACAGCACCGCCCCATTTAAAGCACTGGGTATAAGTCTGATGATGGGGATGGACTGCTGAGACAGACATCCGATCTGAATGTCCAAGAATGCTTACTATCGAAGGCAAGTATGGACAGAGACGAGGCTGGCTTTAATGTGCAGTAGCATAGAAATCAATATCTGTTTTCACAATAAAGCCAGACCTGTTCACTTTGCTCATGACAGCCAGAGAAAACAAGCCAGGAACTATTAGCAACACTAGGGACTCATCCCACCTACACCCCTATCCAGAGGTAAACATGACGCATTGGCAGCCGACTCTGCGACACCCATGCTATCAACATTGGATTGATGAAGGACTAAATCCACTTACTGGTGTGCATATTATGCGCACTTGTTTGAAGCCTGTATAGAATAGGCAGATCTCAACTTGAGAAAGGACTGTCGGGCATCATTCATTTCACAGAAGATGTTTTGAAAACTCATCATTTAGGAACAGGCAACCACAAAAGCTAAGATTCAAAGAATCAAGGCGTTGGAACAATCGATACAGTCGTGTAAAACAGGGATTTAAACACCAGTGCACCCGTTCAAGCTTATGGAATAAATTCATACTGTCCCTTTCCAACCAGGAAGAATAAAGATTGTGAAGGATGACTCTGACAATAACTGACCGTCGTCAGCAACAGCTCCATCCAGGAGCCTGGGAGGGTAGAGCGGGAAAGAAAGGGGGCTGGGGGCAAAGCTCGAGTCTGAGGCTCCAGGCATTTCCATCACCACGCGATGCCAGGTGAGCTTTGTCCTCTACTGACCGGCCCTTGAAATGGAGAGGATGTGGCCTAATAATGGCCAGAGCTGCCAACTTTGCAACTGGAGTCTGCTCAACATCCTGTGATTCTGAGCAAATCACTTAATCCCCCATTCCCTGAAAAAATAAATAAAATCTGGCCTTGTGTAATGTAATCTGGTGCTCATGTTAACCTCTCTAATGCCCTTGTGCCAAGATTGCCTATATAAAACTGCAAACATAAAATAAATAAAAGTCCACAGCCTAGCATGTAATGAGCCCCTGGGCCCCTGTAGAAGCCTCACACATTAAAAGCATCAGAAAAGATGTGCACCAAGTTTTATTCTACACGCAGTCACTAACAGGATTACTCTTAAACACAGCAACATGCCAGATACATTGTCCTACAGCCTCACACAGGCACAGCAACCCGAGCAGGAGAATTGGGGTTCTTTGATTCCTCTTCCCTCAGGCAGTGTAAAATTTCCTAGCCATTGAGAAGGAAAGTTTCAGTTCTGCTAAGAGCACAGAAGCGAGAATAATCCATTTCTTTCTTCACTTAATTTCAGTAAGTTAACATGTAAACACCAACAGTAAACACAGTCACCTCATCACTTTTAACTTTCCAGCTCTCGTTCATATTGTTAGTATGTAAAATCACCATAGCCACAGGTCATATGGTAATCCAAAGGCATTGTTACTTGCTCCACCAACACATCTCTTTATAGGATCGGTTCAGCTCACCTAAAATCGTGATCACCGGGTGGGATAATCCTCACCTCTGTTTCCCTAATAGAATTGAAACTTTCCTTCTCAATGGCCAGGAAATGTTACTTTCTAAGCCAGGACAAGAAGTGAGAATTATGCATGTTTAAACTTGGTAATTACTAACAAAGCCCCTCCTGTGATCCACTTGAAGTAACATTTCTTAAACATTGATTTTAGACGACCAGTACACTGCATTCATTATGCTGTTTTCATGAGAAAGCCATAGAAGCCATTGCTCTCCTTATGCGTGCACTCCAAAACTTGAGACCTTGATCCCTACCTTCTGCATGGTACAACATGCTTACCTTGTGATGGATGAGGAAGAAACTGTCTTGAATGGCTGTTTGAGCACAACCAAAAGCTAGCACACTCCAGCTGGCCTGAGTTCAGCAGTCGCTTTCTTATAAGCTTTGATGCACCATACGCCACACTTGTAGCATTCCTAAATGGTTTTCTAAAAGATAGAATGAGTATTGGTCTTTGTCCTTCGGGCAATGGTAAACGTTACTCCCTCAGGAATAAATATTTGCATGGAAGCATGTCGAGGTTTGATTATTCCTACTTTCTGGACAGAAGCTTGTTATAATGCCAGGATAGGAAAAGATTTAGCACCAGGTTGACATCCCAAACACAGGAATAACATTGTTCCAGGGTCTAAGACAGCTGTAAGGCTTCTCATGAGTTTGCAAACTCAAATGTGTTGACCCACAGTAACCTCATTCACTCTGATCTGTCCCATGGAAATGGCAAACCAAGAGGTATTGACCATCTTGTAGGCCAGACCTGCCTTTGTCAATTTTGAAAGGAAGTTCAGGACAGTCACAATACCTGTGCCAAGTGGATCCATGTTCCTTGACACCCACCAACATAACTATTTTCTCCAAGCAAAGCAGTAACTCTTCCCATGCTCGCTGGATAAGACTGGATGCAAATTCCTGAAAGGCCCATGCTTTCCAGCAGCATCTCCTGTGATTTTCCATGCCATCAACTTCAGAGAACCTTTCATTGCTAGGGAATATGGCTGTCCATGGGAGTCGGGCAGCATTGGCTGGATCTGGGGTAAGGCCAGTGAGCAATTGCACAATAGCTCCAAATGCACCAGAAACCACACCTGCGATCTCTGAATCAGCATCACCAGGATCAGATCAGCTGGATGACTTCTTGTTTTAGCAGAAACTCTGTCTATCATCACAAATAGAGGAAAAACATACATCTGAGCACACAAACAGTCGTACATGAAAGTATCCACTGCTTTGACTCTGACATCCAGAAACCATTGGGAATATTCTGGAAGTTGATTATTGAGTTGGGAGCAAACAGTTTCATATGGTCCCGATATTTGTATGAGAGAGGTATAAACGCTGCAACACAGTATACAGGAAGATACTCTACTATCACTATCACTGAATTCTGATATTCCAGACAGAAGTCTGCTAACCTCTAATACCAAGGCCTCCCAGTCGATTAATGCATAAACCACGGACACATTGACCTCCTTCAAGTGGACGCAGAAGACACTCTGTACTTCATCATTGACTTGACCGTGAACAATCCCATCAACAGCTTTAGGGAGATGATGTGGAGGCCTAATTTGGCTTTGACCTATTTTCCTCCCATGGAAAGTTCTCCACACCTTGGCCCCCAATCCCATCGTCTGCCGTCTGATTCTCTAATCAGGTCTAGGGTAGACCCAAAAATTGCTCTCCTGTTTTAAGCCTCTACGTTATCCAGCCACCACTCGATCTCCGTCCTTTCTTCCTGTGACTATGTGCTTCTGAGAATGTCAGGCTTTTCCTCAGATTAGTGGCGTTGAACCTCTAAAGAAACTTGTAATGCAAGGACTCAGGGAAGATTGCTTGAATGGAGGATGACAGCAACCCCACAATCCTACCTAGCCACCTGAGAGAAAACCAGCCGCGGCCCGTGCAGGTAAGAGCGGTGGGACGGTGGGGCCGGGCGGAGGAGTTTGGGGGAATTTCGACAGAGGACAACTAGGGAAAATCAAATAAATAATTAATTTTCCCTCGTCGTCATCTATCGAAATCTCCCCCACCGCTCTTACCTGCACGGGCCACGGCTGGGGAAAACCTGTCTCTCAGAAGGGCTTTCGTGAGCGCTTCACCTTTTTCTCCAGTACATTGAGAGTGGCCTCCATTGAGTTTAAAACAAACCCCAGGAAACTCATGGTAGAGTTGGAGGTTAGTTCTCACTTCTCTTGGTTGATCAAAAAGCCGAAGTCTTACAGAAGTTCAATAGTTGTGTTCACGTTAGAAGGCACTGATCCATAAACAGGATATCATCAAGGTAAATGATGAGCCTGATCCCTCTCAACCTCAGGAACTCCACCACCAGTCAAAGAAGCTTGGTGAAACAACAGACGAGAACAGCCCCACATGCATCACCACAAACTCATAGATCCAGCAAAATAGGAGGAATTACGGAACTAATATAGGGACCATCAGGTAGGCATCCTTGAGGTCTAGTACGACCGTTCAGTACCCTGGAAATAGGATGTCTTTCAGCAGATCAATGCCTCTTACTTGAAATTTCAATAAACAAGCCATTTGTTGAACTCTCGTAAGTTTATTACAGACCTATGCCCATTGTCTTTTTTCCCACCAGGAAAATATTGCTCCAGAATCATCTTTCGGTGAAGGGTAGATATGTGAGTGGCTTCTTTTCTCTCCATTTCCACCACTTCCTTGTCTATCAGAGTGGATTCTTGCTCTGAAAATCTGAGGGATTTGGCCTTCACCAGCTGCACCCGGGAGCCATAGGACTCTATGTGAAAACTCTGCACTGTCTGAGGCACCCATGAGTCCCCTGTGGGTATGAAACACCACTGCTCCTGCTGTTGGAAACAGCCCAACCCTCCCCACCCTTGGAAGGGAATAAGGGATAATCCTTACCAGAGAAATCTTCTGGGGTGTTCTTTGCTCCTCTGAATGTGCCTCAGCCTTCTCGGTCAGTTCTCTTCCTAGGGTCCCTTATGAACTTTGCCAAAAAGTGTGTAATTTTTGCATTAATCACTGGAGTTAGGGTGGCATTGTCATCCAGAGTCAGGCTGGGACATTCTGCCCTAAATCATGCGCAAAGCTCCTTATCTAGGGGCTGTCCTATTTTGTTAGCCATGTAAGATGCCACCTTGGTCCCAGGTTTTTGGGTCATAAATGTGGTCCTGCTCGAACATGTAAAAGGGATCTTGATTCTCATCTGCCTCTTCCTAGAAAGTTGGTCCTGAGCGCCAGGGTCTGCTTCCCTCTGCTTCAACATCAGATGAGTCTACATCATCCGCCCCACCATCTCCTCCTAGGGTGTTCCCTTACAGGGGTGATAGTCAGTGTCAGCCTCCTGGGAGAAGGACATAGGTTTCAGAATGTGCGTACTTTGACAGAATTAATCTTGGAGTCTGTCGAAGACTTCCAGTTGTCCCATGTCATGCTTTTGGCTGGCCATTTTGGGTTGGGAGGAGTCCTTGTGTCCCCTTGGTGTAAGGACCTTATTGCCTAGAAATTACTTTTACTTTCCAAGAAATGGTTTGTCTAGGTGAGCTGCATAGAGCTAAATCAGTTTCAGGGGTATCAATGGCAACGCCTCACTTAAAGCTCTGGACATCAAAAGATTGATGGCCTCGGTTAGCCCATGCTCCATAGGGGTAACATCCCCCTCTTCTCCCTCTCCACATTGAGAGTAGTGGTAATCCTGCATAGACATATGTCAGTGGTAAGTGGGTGGAACTGGCACAATAACCCATTCTTAATTACACTGGGGTATAATTGTCATATTTTATGTGCCTTTTGAAAAATGATACAACAGATATTACCCCTCGCTTTTCCTACTGTTGTGCAGTGTTCAGGTGTGTACAACAGAGTATGTAATGTCAATCCAAGGTACCCCCTATGCGTTGCTTTCAGGTCTGGGAGAAAGGGGGAAACAAAATTAAATCTGCACAAAGAACTCCCACTAGACCTATATTGCTTTTATGTAGGCTGACTGCAGCTCTATGGGACTATCCACAATTACAACATGACACACTCACAATTTCTATATTAAAAAAAAAAAATAATAATTTAGTTATTCAGAATCACTTTTTTCATCATTTATATCAGCATAGAAAAAATAGAAAACATTTTTTTAAAAAGAACTTTTTTTTGGAACTACATTTAAAAAAAATATATATATCCAACAATTTTATCTATTGCACAATGTCAACATGTATATTATTTTTTACATGGACTGTAATTTCTATATCATTTCATTACAATTGTACATCCCCTAGTTATTGACCACACTAGCAGACTACCCTGTCACGCCAACATACATTCCCTTTCTCTCATCAAAGCACATACCCTACCAAGATCACATACACTACAGAAGTCACAATAGAGACCGATGCACAACAGTCTCCGTGACAGTGTTGTGGGTTGGGGATCAAACATCCAGGTCAAAGCACGTTTCGGTGGTTGTTATGACTTTGGGCCCACCTTCTTCAGGACCACTAAAACAGAAAATAAAGGCGAGTGGTAGGGGAATAGCATGGCAATGTGAAATTGATATCTTTACACATCAGGAAGAAGCCCGACTGTAGTTTCAGATCAATGAATTGCCCATCTCAATCTCAAAGCAGAGATATTTACGCATGTTCATTTCATTCTGCGATATTAAATTACTCCAGAGATCTTTTGTTGCTTAAAATCCAAGGATTAAATGAAACATTATTTAAGGTATCAATGTCTCCAATTCATATCGAAGATGGAAAGGCTTTTCTTGTTGTCAAAGTTGAGACAGTTAAAGCTGTTCGCTGCTAGTCCTGTGCGACCAAGGACTAGCAGCGAACAGCTTTAACTGTTTGATGTTTAATACCCAACCCACAACACAGTCACGGAGGCTGTTGTGCATCGGTCTCTATTGTGACTTCAGTAGTGTATGTGATCTTGGTAGGGTATGGTATGCTTTGATGAGAGAAAGGGAATGTATGTTGGCGTGACAGGGTAGTATGCTAGTGTGGTCAATACCTAGGGGATGTACAATTGTAATGAAATTATATAGAAATTACAGTGCATGTACAAAATAATATACATGTTGACATTGTGCAATAGATGAAATTGTTGGATATATATATTTTTTTAAATGTACAGTTCCAAAAAAAGTTCTTTTTAAAAAAAGTTTTCTATTTTTTCTATGCTGATATAAATGATGAAAAAAGTGATTCTGAATAACTAAATTAAAAATATATATATATATATTTAGAAATTGTGAGTGTGTCATGTTGTAATTGTGGATAGTCCCATAGAGCTGCAGTCAGCCTACATAAAAGCAATATAGGTCTAGTGGGAGTTCTTTGTGCAGATACAACAGAGTATGTAACAGGCTCTCTGAAACTAATAGCTGTGTTGCTTTGCTTTTATATGCATTGGGGCTTGAGTGGCACAATCACAGAGTATCTTTCTGTGGGTCGCCTCATAAAACCTACTCACACCATTCTGGGCTGGCTCTAAATTTGCTGATTCAGAATCCAATGGCGGTGCGCCTCCATACTATCAGCCAATGTGACATGGAGCCACTAGATGCCAAGATCTCATTCATTGGCTTCTCATAGCACCCCCTAGCTCTGCCGGCTGCCACTGAGGGCATCGCGGGCCAGGAGTCTTTCTTCAGATGTAATTGGGATTTCCACCAGGCATGTGGTCTACTGCATGATGTAGACCATCCATAAGGGTGGTCTGCTTTACCAACTCTTCAGAATACCCTGGCAGCGATGTACAGGTAATTAAACAACAGTCCTCTAGAAGAGAAAATTGTTAAGCATACAATGTAATGTTTGGTAGCCTCGTAAGAAAGAAAGGTCACTTATCTTTATCATTGAGCAGCGAGGAAAGAAGGGGATCAGTTTGTCACAAAACATGGACTGTTGGGGATAGTGACTGTTGGACTGCTGTGCTGCCATTTTCTCTTTGGTTCATAGGAAATGTAGTTCACTGTGGGGGGTTATGCGCTAACCTAGTAACTGGCTGCTGAGAAATAAAGTGAAGAAGGTAATGCATAATCCTCGCCTCCGTTCCTCAGACAGATTTGTCTATATGGATGGTCTGAAAGAGAGCAAAGGCGGATGGGGACGCAGCTACTGTGGTGATCATAGATGAAAGGGTTATGGATGAACTAAAAGTGAAGCAACATAAAGGTAGGACTCTAATTTAGAAGTCAACCTGGAAAAGTAAGACTACACATACAATACTTACCAATATAAGGACTATACAAAGCCCGTAAAACAATGTTACAAAGCCTAAGACACTGCCATTATTCGGTCTGCCACCCGAACCCCTGCAGCAACAAAATTTACTATACTTTTTAGATGTAAAATAGTCATCAGGACTCGGGTGTGAGTCCTGACCTTACGATGGTCGCTCTATTGTGCTGATCTAATATAGCTCAAGCCATCTGAAGGTGAGGACTCACACTCAAGCCCTAACAAAACATTTAAAAAAGGCTGATGCAGTAAAAGAAAATTGCCACACAAGCATTTCATATGAGATGGATTAAAACACCAAACAGCCAATAGCTTGAGGTGACAGGGTAATACCTCTCTGGGGATGAGTTAAAGTCCACCCGCTGCATATTTAAAGTATGAGTAACAACAGGTTTTGTAGTGTGCCGGTAGGCTGGGTAACATACAATATGGCCGATAAACTACTGTCACTCTTTAAGTAACGTCAATTTGAAATATAAAATCAAAAAGCCAGCATTTTTGTACAAGTAACTAGTACACACTGTGCACAGGAAACACATCTCACAAGTAAAAATATGAATTTCTTGGAAGTGGGGTTTTGAAACTGGCAATTCATATAATAGGGGCATTTAAGAATGAAATGGGAGGTAGTTTTAGACGGAATTCACCAGCCTCCTACTCATACTTCCCCACATACTCCTTACTGATCCTAGTTACAAGGTTACTTTGATGTACCTGGACCCTAGTCTGCATATTTGTTGAGTTTCTCTGTGAAGCGCATTAATGCCTCTTGGTGAAAGAGATCTACAAAAAATGCAAAATAAATTAATTTGTGTTGGACAAAAACATATTTCTTTAGAAATTGTGTTCTATTGGGTCAGCCTGTTAATGTACCCTTCGATATTTCAGAAACTATGGAGCATATTTACTAGAAAATGACGCAGTGCGGCACTGTGCTGCCATCTTTGTGCGGCGAGCTGCATCATTAGGAAAGCTCAGAGAAGCGCCATATTTACAGCAATACGATGCATCCCTGTGCTTTCCACTGTGCTGGTGCACAATTGGCTGCCTAGCGCCAATGCAGGCACCCTTGCACCGGGTGCTTGCATTGTAGGAGTGATTGTTTTTGTGCAGGATGGGAGACCTTACTGCACAAAAACAATCATTGGTGGCGTTTTTCTTCTTCTATTTGTTCTGCAGAATGCAGCACACATAGAAAGAGCAAATAACAGGGAGAGATAAAGGTATTTCCCCTTGTTGCACCACTTTGACGTCTCCCTTGGGGAGGCGTTAGAATCTGACGCATTCCCAGGTTTATGAAATCTTGTAAATCTGGGAATGTGTTAGAATCCATGTGTTGCATGGGAATACCCACAGCAACACCCATGGAACGCCCATTTCACACAGAGTAATGCGTGAAAGGGAGCCATATTTATAAGGCCATGAAAAGCCACGCAGGGTGGCTTTGCATGGCCTTGTAAATATGGCTCAGCATTGTGCGCCAACGGAGCGTCAAAAAAAGTGAAACCTTGGTGGCGCAGGGGCCTTGTAAATATGACACTATGTTTTTTCATTCTTAGGTCTCTCAAATATACTAAAATACCTATTTCAAATTTGGCTGATAGAGTTGTCTAAAGATGTTGTGGAAAGATGGGTTGTTTCTGCGTAGATTTTTCACCAGTTTCAGTTATACAATTTAATGTGATTACTTAAGTGTAGATAACATCAGTGATTGCAAATGAATGTGTAGGATTAGTGATCCGAGTGGGAGAGGATAAAGCCGGAAATGGCTTGTTTTACAGATGCCCCATGGAAGCCGTCAGTGAACACATCCATCCTGGCCCTGGAGGGGGAGCCAGTCACTATACTGTGCAGCACGCAGGGGAAGCCCGAGCCAATCATCACCATCATGAAGGAGAAGAACCTCCTGAGCACGGCCATCTATGAGAACGAGCTCCTCCTGGAGCTGCCCGAGGTGTCCCACGAGGACGACGGCGAGTACTGGTGTGTGGCCGAAAACCAATATGGAAGAAGCAGCAGCTCCTTCAACATCACTGTGGAGTGTAAGTATGTCCACAGCTATTGAGGGCCCTTCTGACTCCTCCCAGACTCTCTTTGGTCTTTTAGTTTGAAATGATTGTAGAGAAATGTGTATTGATAGGTTGGTAATATTACCTCCTTCTCTGTTTTGAAACATGCAATAATTCATTCATTTGTTACCAGTATGGTAACTAGTCCTGCGTAACTGGTGCTTTATTTATCATACCTAATAAATAGTGATTCCGAGGGCATCGTTCACCTGTTGGAATTTATGGAGGGAAAATATATTTTATTTTAAGGGATTTTTAAAATGTTCAATCATTCCCCAAGGGATATCCCAGGGCTAGACCTCATATTCACCAAACTCCATTTGTCGCAGAAGCCATTAAAGCGGAAACAGCCAAGTCTTCAACATCAACAATAACAATCTGACTGTCTATACAATCAGACAAACTCATAAATCCAACACTTCAACAAACGGGATTGGAAAGGGTGTCAGAATTTACCAAAGCTCTCAAAATCAAGGCCTATCTGTTTTGGCCCAAAAAGCCCTGAAGATTTTCAGAAGCTCAAAAAGTTGAACCGTTAGTGGCAAAATAAGTTTTAATGTGAGGGGCTCATGGGGAACCCATCTTTGTGTTTCACATCATCACGTGGCTAATTCACACACCTATTTTTTAAAGTTAGTAATTTAGAAATTTGCTCTCAAAAGTTTTTGCTTACCATTTGAGGAAATTTTTGAATTTTTGTGGATTCAGAGATACACACAGCAACTCCTTTTGCTCTATACTTACTCCTGCGGGCAAACCAGAAGAGCAAACGTCTTGGGAAGGTGCATTAGCACATCAATCTTTTTCTTTTTATCTCCATCAGCAAAATATTTTTTTCTAGATGAGAACAGATTTTTCATAGCCAAATTGTACATGTATGCCAGTTATCTTTGGCATTACGTTTGTGTGTACAAATTGGTTGTGGACAATCATTTGAAAGGTATTTGAATACTCTCAGTATTGTTAGTGTACAACTTTGTGGGAGTTTACTACAGTCCCTACGACCAACCCCTGACTCCTCTCTGACGACGCATCTTTCCACATCTAACTTTGCAACTAGTACTATGGAAAATCTGACATACTGGATGATATTTCCTAGTAGTAAGTTCCTTGTGAAGGCATACATGTCAGTGGACTATGTCAGGGGACTAGCAGGGTGAGTCTGGGACAACACTTGATCACATGGGGTGTGAATCAGTTTGGAACAAGATTGGACGACAGGACAATGTGTGCTCTCTGGAAGTAAACGTCATTCTAGCAAAGGTGTAAACCTATACAAATAAATACCTGAGAACTGGAAAGAAAGATCGGACAGAGGCTGAGGACTGACCCAGGAAGGAAGAGGTTGTGAAGGAAACTGAAAAGTCTGCAAAGGGAAAACTATAAGATGTCACTAATACTACAACAAAGGGGTACAAGGGAAACAATACCCAAACTATCATAAATTATAGTTTCAATTCTCCTTGGAAAGTGATCTCTCTGCGAGGTAAAAAGATCTTACAAGAAAGCAAGGAACAAATTAATCTCACAGATGTCGATCTTACAAGAAAGCAAGGAACAAATTAATCTCACAGATGTCGATCTTACAAGAAAGCAAGGAACAAATTAATCTCACAGATGTCGATCTTACAAGAGAGCAAGGAACACATTAATCTCACAGATTTCGGGGAGACACCCAGCAGCTCCTTTGGTACAAAAGTGCTGGGTGGTTCTCTGTGCCAAAGGCACAATCCTTGGAGTCTAACTGACATCCTTGGCTGCAATGACAATCAAGATTACAATATAAACACAAGGCAGGACAACAGGGAACAGAACAAGAAACACCAAAACAGAAACAGGGTTCAGGGAAAGTAGGACTGGAATCAAGATCTGGTTGAGGACTGGAATACACAAAACATAAGGGAAGGAGAACACAGAAACAAGAACTGGACTCAGAACTGGAACAAACTGAACACAAGGCAAGGAAATTGGAAAGAGTGCAGAAAATACTAAGAACAATGATTAACACAGAACCAGAGAGACAGGAACACAAGAGTTAGAAAGTGACTCAAAAGGCAAATCAGGAAACACAGCAGCAGGGACGCGACAGAGCACTAGAAGACTCAACAACCAAGTCCTTTGCGCGCCACTGCACTCTGGTCTCCCCTGGCTGAAATAGCCAGAGGCTGAGGGGAAGAGCACAGGTGCAGGGAGAGAGCCAATTGCAAGGAATAATACAGGTGCAAAGAATCAAGGAACCACCAATGAAGGGAAGGCTGAACTGGGGTTTGAAAAACATGGAATACCAGGAAAACCAGGAGACACAAGACAGGAAGTAGTAAAGCCAGGAATTGAGTGTGGGTCAGAGCCAAGAGATAGAAAGGTTCAGAATGCAGATATAAAGGGGTCAGGAAGGCCATGGGATCCAGGAATCAAGACAGAGAAGAGATCACCACCACCAGGGTATGAGCTAGGAAGGGTCTGAGACAGAGGGAACTACACGGACCACGGTGCATCAGGGAAGTGGGAATGAAACCAGGCCTGGAAAGTGAATCAAAACTAAGTTTGCTCAGTGAAGATGCATATAATGTCCTATAATGATATGAAGGCTGGTTTCCAAAAGGCCCTCATGAGCGACACTTAGTGGCAGGGTGGCAGAATCCTGACAGCTTTTGGCCTTGATCAGTGTCGTTTTTGATGCACTTACGATGAACTAACCTTTGTGTTATGATTCTGACCCACTGTTATCATAGTTTGGGAGAGTCCTTAAAAAAGAAGCACCCCTGGAAATGCAATAAATATCGCTACTAAAGGTAAGTAACTTTTTCTTATGATGGACATTTCTTCCAGCATATTTCTCACCTTATGAATTAGTCCCAAAGCAATTCCCCTTCCTCCTGGGAAATGGGATTGAGTAGTGCCACTTAGCATAGGAAGTCCTGGCAAACAGCCTAGCATTCAGAATAAGCAGGCAAACCGAGTAACTATTCATCAGTTCCAATAGTGAAGCCATAAGAAGGTTAACACAAAATTTAAATCCCACTGTGGAACAATAAAAGGTGTGAGAGGGCACAAGAATACTAGTCCTTTCAGAAATCGTAACACTTAGAGTGACCAAAACAAAAAGGGTTAATGGGGAAGGTACATGAAGGTGAACAGAGCAGCAAGCAGCCAAATAACTTTTCACAGTGGCGACTACTAAGCCCTGCTGAAAAAGGGTGAGCCTTAAGCGCAGAATATCGAAAAGGCGAGACTCTTAGTGGTTTAAGCCCTCGGATGTGTGACAAACAAATTAGAACCAGTGGCCCACATAGAAACACTTGGTATATGGATTTCGGGCAGCCAGGATATCATCCTCTATTTCTGGTGGTAAGCAAAAAGTTTCTAGTTGCCCCTGCACAACCTCCAGAAATGCAGACAAAATGTCTGAGCTTCGCAGAGCAAGGACAGGCCATCCTTTTGCAAAGGCAGATCTACTGTGTGTGAAAGAGGAAGAGCAGAATGAATGCTGAGTTCCAATAGATCAGCGTACCAAATCATTCTCACCCAAACTGGGACAATAAAAATAATTTGTTCCCAATCTTCTTACCCCTTCTCCAGCACCTTTAATAGCAGAGGTATTGGAGGGAACGTATGTAGCAGACCTTGTGACCAGTTGAATCTGAAGGTGTTCCTCATGGAACCATTCAGATGAAAATGCAGGGCACAAACAGAGGACATCTCCTATTAAGGGTCCCAGCATGTAGGTCCATGCAGAGACATCCCAATCTGCAGAAGATCATGTCCTCCATTTGGAGATGAAATTCCCATTCCTGAATCTCTGAATAGAGGAGACTCTCATGGTGCACTTTAGATCGGGAACCCATCTTCTCCAGCCTGTTGTCCAAGTATGAAAATACCGCCTTGTCTCAAGAATGAGGCAGCTACCATAGCCATCACTCTGGTGAAAACATGCAATAGGTCATCATAAAAATAAAAAAAAGGTAGTAGCATGGAAGTGTAGTGCTGGGAACCATTGTGAATAAGAAAGCATGCATGTGGGCAGGAAGGATTGGTGAACGGAAATAGGTGTTCTGGAGATTCACAGAAGCCAATTAATACCTTGCATTGAGGGTAGGAGTACCTGCTTTAGAGACAGCATTTTGGGCTTGCCGTGCTGAATGAAGATGTATAGGAGCCTTGTCCTCGTTGAGGATCAAGCTGTAAAAGGAATAACGTTTTGCATCTCTCTACTCCAAGGTTACAACCTCTTTGGCCCCTTGGCTCAACAAGGCAAGAAAGCACTTTGCATAAGGTGAGCGTTTTGGGTGGGGGACAGAAAGGGAAAGTTGTAACTCTTGCGGAGTGATCTGTCTCAATCGTCTCCCCATTAGGGAGACCAAGTGGGAGCCTATCCTCCTTAGTGGAAACTGGTGGTAGAGAGAGAAGTCAAAGCTGATTTGAGGCAGCATAGCCAGCTGAAGATTGGGAAGACTGGAGCCGCTGTTGGTGCTGTTGGAAACTTTAGTTCCACCTCTCTTTGAAAGGACTGGTAGAACTGCTCTGGGGTCTGGACTGGGTGGGGAAATGGTAGTTGTCATGATGGGTGCTTGGGGAGAAAGCCCCAGAGGTGAAAGTATTTTGTTGACTGAACTGTTTTGCTTGGAATGGAAGGCCCAAATAACAAGCCATGGTATGGTTGTTCTTGAAACTTTCCAGGAAGGAGTCTGCCTTCCTACTGAAAAGCCCTTATCATTCAATGGAATGTCCATTAATGCTGCCTGGACATCTCCAGAGAAGCCGGTTGAGCACAACGAAGCATGCATGCAAAGTGTGACTGCCGTGGCCATTAATTGAGCCATTGTGGGGGGGGTGTGGCTAGCAGCCGAAGGAAATGGCCGCTGCCTAAGGAGGCTCCGTCACCCAGCCGCCTTCCCGACGATCCGTACATGAATCCGCCGGCATAAGCACTTCACAAGCAGTGGGGTAAAGACCTGAAATGGCCGGGAACCCGTTGTGCTTGGAGCGGGTCCCGCCGTATGAAAGCAGGAGGAGTGGCACCGACAAGAAGCAGTGAGGCCTACGCCTGCAGCGGAAGCCGGGGGCTAAAGTTGGGTCGGACCCGATCGTATCGGGATTACTGGGCCCGACTGCACTGCACAGAACATGCTGCGCGGGCGGCGGGAACGCCCAACAGAGACCCCCCCTGGCGGCGGTGAGTGATCGGCGACACGTGAGCACAATAAAGTGACTGTGGGCGAAGTGAAGCCCCGT
This sequence comes from Calotriton arnoldi, assembly GCA_963921515.1. NCBI lineage: Eukaryota > Metazoa > Chordata > Amphibia > Caudata > Salamandridae > Calotriton > Calotriton arnoldi. Next base: position 1,423,169 of record CAWUFW010004186.1, on the reverse strand, counting down.
GGCGCAGCAGCTTTTCTGGGACGGCGCGAGTGCAAGCTACGAGGCAGCCGACGCGCGGAGCACGAAGGGGATTTACTTGATTCTGAATACCGGGCCTGGGGAAAGAAGAGAGGCGTACATAGGCCCTGCGACGACCCCCCAGTGCGCATCCCCCGCATACCAAAAAAGAAATAAAAAGGCAGAGAGGCTCGGCAGCAGCAAAGTGAGCGTTGTCGGGCGCAGAGAGGCCCCTGCAGAGCTACTGAGCACAAGGCGCATTTGAGGATAAAACAGAAGGGGCCCCACTATTGTGCACACACCATAAAGACCGCAGAACGCCGTGGGCCCCCTCGGGAACAGTGAATCGTCCTCCGCCCCCCCCTGCTGACACCAGGCGATGCGCATTGCATGGGAGCTACATCGAGGCATGCTACAAAATAAAAAACAATAAACGGCAAAGGACCCCACTGATGCGGTGCCAAGGAGGGAGACGCAACAGTTAACCCACACACAACTGATGTCAGGGGGGCACTAACGCTACAGTCCTTTGCAAAGGGTAACACAGCGGACTTTAAACAACCTACGGCCCAAAAGCTGATCGTGCCTGTCAGGCCTGTCGCAAGAACCCTCACATGACAGTGTAGCTACCGGAGGCGTACAGGCAGGGGGAACACCCCTCTCCCCCCGCAGATCGCACGGCCCAGTGGCAACTGATGAGCACCACGACAGGTCTGGGGTGGAAAACCCGAAAGGCCGTGGGTGTCTGAGTGACACATAGGCAGGCAGCGGTGAGTACCGCCCCAGTATTGTTTTCAGTAAACGTGAGCTGACTGAGACCAGTTGCGATGGGGGGCAGAGGCCAACGAGGCACACAGCAGACCAAACTTGACAAGTTCACCTGTGCTAAGACTCAACCAGAACTCGTAGAACAAGACCCTGCTCGAGCACCGAGTCCCACGACTGAGAAAGGACCAGAAATTACCTTGCAGGACATCATGACTACCCTAAACAACATACATACCTCCCTTGACTCCCGAATTGGTTCGATTTCAGTGTAACTTTCATTGATCAGGGCGGATTTCCATAACATGTCCACCAGGGTGGCGGAGGTCAAGACCACTACGTCAATCCTCACTACCGATACGGCCACGCTGAAAAAACAAGTACAACAGTTGGAGGCGGCCAATAAGGTCATGGCGGCCAAACTCGATGACCAAGAAGGGCGCTCACGACGTAATAACATAAGACTTATAGGTGTGCCGGAACAAACGGGAGGAACTCCACTTGATCTATTAGTAGAGGACATTATCCAAAATCAACTACAGCTAAGAGGTCTATCCAGTTATTTCTCCGTGGAAAGAGCCCACCGTGTTCTAGGAGGACGACATAGACCGGGGGCCCCGCCAAGACCTATCCTAGCTCGCATTTTTAATTTCCGTGATCGAGATGTGATACTACAGACGGCACGTGTCGCCCCTCCACTACATTTCGAGAACAGTACGGTTACGATTTTTCCAGATTACACGGCGGCAGTAACAAAGCAACGGCGCAGTTTTCTAGAGATAAAAAAGGAACTTCGGACTCGTGAATTCAAATACTCAATGTTATTCCCAGCAAAGCTTAGAGTGGAGGCCGAAGGAAAAGTATGGTTTTTCACGACACCAGAGGATGCCAGGGAATGGTTAGACGGATGGCGCCGGATTTCCGGCTCGGGACCCTCTGCCAGACATAACGGATACCGCCCGCTGGAAGGAACAACAGCAGAGTCCGCAGAGACAAGAGCACTGGGAAGATCATCACAAGCGAGCGGAGAAGAGTGATAGAGCAGACATTTACAACCAATCACGCAGTGGCTACATGCATTCTGGGACTACCGCATAATGAGATGGACAAGACGGTTATATTTTGGCCATGATGGAACTACTTGTCGCATGGCAGTTAGAGACACAGTGAATAAGGCCTCTCGAAGGAGGCTCATATGAACACACGTTCATTAGCGGACACTGAATAGTATGGGCCTGTTGTGTTTTACCCATTGAGTAAGGTTGAAATTGTAAATCAGAGAATAGTGCTATGCCAACGAGGCACACCGTGTTCAAGGGGGGGTTGAAGGGGTTGCCGGAAGACTCTCCCCCCCCCCATTAAGGTAACAGGGATGGGAATAAAGCACTTTGCGCAGTTGGGGAGGCGGGTAGTTTTAGGTCCGTCATGCAGGGAGGCAGGGAGGTAGGTGGGCAGGGGCGGGAGGTTATTTCGTTTATTTGTAATTTCTATAACATGTTTTACACAGATTACGGTTACATCACAATACTTGCAGGTCGCACTTCCTACATATCATCCTAGCAACTTCTACTTCATAGCTACGGGATATGCCAGACACGACAGTTGCGACTGACAACGTGACCACCGCACCTAAGGCTTCCCCAACGAATGGCTCCCCCTTATCACTGATCACATGGAATGTTAACGGACTATGTGACAAAATAAAGAGAGGGTTAGTCCTGCAATATATTAAACGTCATCCCCCAGCAGTCGCCCTGATTCAAGAAACGCACTTAGTGGGTTCATCATGAAAGGCCCTGGATAGATGTGGATACCGTATGGTGGCGCACTCCGAGTTTACCTCGGGTTCACGTGGGGTGGGTATTCTAGTACGGAAGCAGTTCCCACTTATTATTAAACAGACATGGACCAATGACCAGGGATGCTTTGCAGCCATGGCATGTCAGTGGGAGGGACGAGCGTATAACATAGTTTCAGTATACATCCCCCCAGCCGTACACTCGGTGGCGCTCCCGGCCCTCAGTGCACTCTTACTCACACTCCTGGAAGGAGAACTCCTTGTAGGCGGAGACTTTAACGCGACCATTGACGATGCGCTTGATCGTAGCCCCCTAGGGACCAACGAAGCACACACTCCCGACTTGCGGAATTCCTTGAGGCGCTCGGCCTCATAGATGTTTGACGTTTCCGCTCCCCTTCGGAACAACAGTATACTTTCCATTCAGGGGCACATAATAGTCTCTCTAGGATAGATTATATACTCACGCTGGCTGACAGTCTGGGGAAAATTACGGAAGCAACTCACTTACCTAGAGGAATTTCCGACCATTCCCCTGTAATGGTTAAATATACGCAACACACTACATCACAAAGGCGAATCTTCCCAATATATCCGGGGTTTTTAAAAAAAAACAAGATTCGAAAAGGCATACATGACACGACAAAACACTATTTCGAAGAAAACGTGAGCTCGGTAGCTTCCCCGATAGTCCTCTGGGAAGCTTACAAGACAGTCCTACGTGGCCAGGCCATCTCATTAATTTCGGGTCATAAAAAAGAAAAGAGAAACCAAATAGAAGCTCTAGAAATGGAAGTAACCCACGCGGAAAAGGCACACACCCTACAGCCCACTGCAGCCACTGCCCATGAGCTAAACTTGAAAAAGCAGGGTTATAAAGAATATATGTGGGAGGAGGCAAGGGCCAAGATCATGGCTACGCAACATAAAATATATGAAGTAGGGGATAAAGCTGGAAAACTTTTGGCGTGGTTAGATAAGAGAGAGCGAGCTAGCCAATGGGTGACGCAACTACGGACGGAGGATGGGGAAACCATAGTTGATCCCCAGGGCATAGTGAACGCACTAGCGAAGCACTACGGACAAATTTACACAACAAACTCCTCGATTACTGTCGAGGAAGCATAAGCATTCCTCAAGGATATCCAAATGCCCGCATTAACACCTGAAGAGGCCCTGATGCTTGAGGCTGACCTCATGTCAGATGAACTACTATCAGCCGTAGGTGCCATACACTCCGGGAAAGCAATGGGGCCTAACGGCATTCCCATAGAACTTTACAAACAAATGGTAAATACTATTACACTGCATCTCCTCAGCATGTATGTAGCAAGTTTGGAAGCAGGAGAACTTCCCACGGATCAACGCACGGCAACTATAGTGGCTATCCACAAACCTGGCAAACCTGCCCAAGACTGTACGTCTTACCGACCCATCTCTCTGCTTAACGCAGAGGCCAAAATATTAGCTAAAACATTAGCGGCCCGACTGACTCCTCATCTCACGAAATTAATACATCCGGATCAATCCGGATTCATGCCCGGTAGAAATACCGCCCTTAATTTGAGGAGACTGAATAGCGTAATGGCCCGTATACCTACAATTCAGGAAGCAGCGGCCATCCTATCTTTAGACGCCCGCATGGCCTTTGATATGGTAGAATGGCCCTTCCTGTTTGCCGTCCTTAAACATCTTGGCTTCGGCCCTAAATTCTGTGCATGGGTCCAGCTACTATATATCAATCCTATGGCACATGTAACCGTAAACGGTCATGTCTCGGCCGATTTTCCCCTACGACGTGGCACACGCCAGGGATGCCCCTTGTCACCTCTCTTGTTCGCTCTAGTTCTGGAACCATTGGCAGCATGGATACGCAGAGATCCGATTATCCGCAGACTCCGCTGGACAGAGGAATGGGAAGACCGTATATCCCTATATGCGGATGATGTACTGTTATATGTGGCGTCCCCTGGGCGACCCATCAATAGGCTCTTGGGTATTTGTGAAGTATATGGAAAATTCTCGGGCTATACCATCAATTGGACGAAATCAATTCTTTATGTCCTTCACGATCCCCCACCGCATCTCCCAAAGGGATGTAGTCTGCAGATCGCAGAAGGAGGCTTTAAATACTTGGGAATCTATATCACACCACTGCCTGGGGAATTTATGGAAAAAAATCTCCCACCACTGAAAAGGCTCCGTCAAGATGCGAAACACTGGCAGTCTCTCCCACTGACATTGCTCGGTAGAGCCGCACTTTTTAAGATGATGGCGCTGCCCAGATTCCTATATGCCCTCCAAAACACCCCGTTCCCAGTCCCCCTAACCTATTTCAAGGCAATTGAGGCAGAAGTCACCAATCTGCTATGGGACAAAAAACCGGCCCGCATAGCAATGAATAAATTGGTAAAAAGCTGGTACGATGGCGGAATCGCTCTCCCGAATATACAACTATACTATTGGGCTTCCCAACTAATAATACTCAATCAGTGGCTACATGCCCCGCAAACGGACCCAGCGTTTAGATCAGACAGACACAGTTTGGGAGAGGGAGGAGTATTGAGAGCGCTTTACACTAAAACCCGCAAATCATCACTATTGGGACCAACAGCACACACAATCCAAATTTGGCACATAGCCCTTAAAAAGCTAGGCTGGGAGGGTGTCATAACACAGATGACCCCGCTTTGGGAAACACAAAGGCTGGGCAGACTCAGTACAACCAAGGGTTTCAAACGCTGGGACTCCATTGGAATCTCAATGGTAGGAGATCTATGGAGTAAGGGAATGGTTGTTACCTTCGCCAATCTTCAAGAGCAATATGAGATGGCACCCTCCGAAATATTTAGATATGCTCAGATAAGGCATGCACTGACAACAGCTATCCCAGAAGGCATGGTTCTCCCTGAGGCCTCTCCATTAGAGGATAGGCTATTAACAGAATATATGGACAAAAAGGCTATTTCCCTCACATATCGCAAAATAATAAACAATCAACCGGATCCTACAAAATCATTACGGGAGAAATGGCAGACTGATGTAGGGGACCTGGATGATGCTGACTGGCAAGACGCACTCACCTCACCACGCAAAGTGGCGATATCCTCAAAATTACGATTAGTACAATTAAAGATACTACATCGCATCTATTACACGAGAGTAACCCTGTATAAGATAGGGAGGGCTGAGAATACACTCTGCTTGCGACATTGTGGGGCAGTTGGTACCTTCTATCATACCATATGGGAATGCCCAAAGATAGTGACCTACTGGGAAACCATTATGCGAGTTATCACACAAGTTACTGGAGTGACCGTTCATCCAGAGCCCAAGAGATGCCTTTTAGGTCTGTGGGACCCAACCGATCTCAGCCACGTAGCACAGGATTGGGTAACACTGGGCATGATGTTTGCAAAACGGAACATAGCCAAACACTGGGGATCGCAAATTTCTCCAACGTCTCGAGAATGGTGTGAAGATATGGATGGAGCTATGGTAGCGGAAAGGGCGGCGTATATACATCGAGGTTGCCCCAAAAAATGGGAACGTGTGGGGTCAGTGGAACGCCTACAGAGGGAACATTTGTGCTCCACCCATGAATGAGTCAGGAACAGACTTGAGTTAATTTAACTGGGGGTGACACCATGTCAAAGGTTGTCTCATAAGGTCAATGTCGTCGCTGAGCAGTTTTAATGGAAGATCAATGTAATGTGAAGTATGCTTATAAATCAGGATTTTACTTGTGTAACCGTATTACTGCAAATTGAATCTATGTTTAATAAAAAGAATTTTAAAAAAATAAAAAATTGAGCCATTGTGTTGGCAGAATCCAAACTGCACTGCAAAATCCATCCAAACCACTGCTTACTAAATCCAATCAGGGCTTTTTCATGCAATCAGGAAGGCTAACTACTGCCATCATTGCCAATTTATGCAGGACATGAACATAACATTCAAGAAGGCATGTGGCGTTAGCACTGGGTAGGGCAAGGTTGCCCAATGTGGAAATGTTGGACTCCGCACTTGTAAAGATACTATTCGTAAATCCCTTTGTAAATAGCAAACAATCGTAAACTTGTACGAAAGTGCAAGTTTACCTTTGTGAATCAGACCCTGTGTATGTATCTTATGAGACAATGATTACAGATTCCAGTTGGAAAGAATTGTAATGATCAGCCACAGCAGTGTTTGCGCATAAAGCATGTCAAACAAATAATAACTTACTGGAGAATATGAATCCCCTTGAGATTCTTTCTACAATTATACATCTTTATTATTTTTTTTGTATTTTAGTAAATAGGACGTATGGTTTGTACAAAACGTAAGATAAAATAATCAGTGAGACACTTTTAAGATTTTAGAATTTTACAATTACCATCAGCAAATAAACCAAAATATCAATTTTCTTATTTGTTCTTGTTTTGAATTATTATTTCATCAATTGTTTCCCTCTGCAGCTTTTTGTATATCTGCAAGTGTACAGCTGAATACAACCCTTTATTCTTTATTCTTCAAACGATTGCCCATGCATCTGAAGTGGAAGTGTAACTAGCATACTCAAATGCATTAGTAACACACCTAGTATGGAGTAGGACTTACAAAGAGCAGCATTGGAGCTTGGTAATATAATCATGGCTGACATCATCTTTTGTTAATTCTCATCTGTCCTAAAATTATGGATAATAAACATGCAGATTCTCTTGATTGTTTTGGATTTGCAAGAAAATATCATCCTTTAACGGTGCATTTATAATAGACCATCCAGTCAAGAAGTCAAAGTCCAAGGGGGCACATATCAAAATGTGTTGGAATTTGTTCAGATGCTAAACAGGATTTTACATTAATGATGTTGCTTTTCTCCTCAGTTGCTCCCATAGTTGTCTCAGAGTCTAAATGCACGTCGGTCCGGGACACTCTGCAGTGCATGTGTGAAGTGAAGTCCAATCCAGAGTCTGTTATTGTTTTTGAGCTTCCTGAAAAAAGTATTAGCATCAACGAGTCCAACCGTGAGTTTGTGTACTCCCAAAGGAATGGCTACACGGTCAGCAGCATCCTGACCATTCGAGGGGAGCCAAGGGAAGACATCCTGGTCCTCTGCTCGGCCTCGAACGTGTATGGCACCAAAGTTCATGAGTTACCGTTCAAAGACCCTAGTAAGTTATTTTACAAATCCTACCTTTTAGCAGAATTATACACAATGCCTAATATTTTGCTGTAAACGTTTTGATATTTGTAGGTTTTGTTAGATTAAGGGTACGTTATACATGTCATAAAGGTCAGGTTTATTGGTCTGACCACCACTAAAGTTATAAAGCTGATTTCTGTGCAAATGCTTTCATAGCAAAACACTGCTGATTGCAGATATGATTCAGATGGCAAACTTACAGAGAGGGTTTACTTTTTTGGGTGAATGCAAACTTCTGGAATATATTCCCTGCTGGTGTGAGTGAGAGAGGAATTGGAGAACTTTGGAAGGGTGATGTTCCTGCATGACGTACACGGGCTGACCCAGGTGTAGCAACGGTCCCTGCTGCCCACTGGGGCGATGGCCTTGAATACACCAGTAGGACTCCAAAAGCTGTTTTCTTTCTCAAGCTTGCAATCCTTGCATATGCCTTAGTCGCTTAGCAGTAAATAGGAAGCCGCTCAGGTTCTAAGGGCAGGCCATGGTGTCAACCCAGTCTTGTCAAGGATGGATGTACAATATCTCGTTTGACAGCCTTGGGATTTTGGGTAAATGAATTCCATGCAGTTACTGTGCTGAGAGGAAGGGACGGTCATCTCTGCGTCCTTAAACGAAAAGTGGCTCTTTGAAGGAAAAGTGTTTTTACTCACTCTGACTGGCCAAAACCTGTATGCTGTGCTGCATTATGTGTGGAATAAAGGGTTGTGTTGGGCATCACTGACCAGGGTAGGCTGCTGATGGGGATGCGTTGCCTGCTCCTCAGTACCATAGGAGGAGGTCGGATGAGGCTGGGCTCCACTTGTGCCCGCATCCACTTCTAGTCCAGTGTTCCCGCATACAGGAAAATGCTGGAACAATACATTTGTGATGAGGGTGGAGCAGCACCCACCTGCTCTGCCCTGCCTGTAATCATGCCTGTATAGTTTCATCATCATGACCTGGGATGTGAGCAGCAGGAGTCATATTTAGCTTGTTTCCAGTAAGAAGTAGGGGCTATTTTAGATTTGGAATTTCACACTGATGTGCTTTAAAGTTGTCTTTGAGGTCAATGTTTCTGGTGTGGTACTCTACAATAACACACATAATGTTAAGCAAGCACAATTGTATTCTTTATTAAAGTACAGTACTACAGTTGTGTAGGGAAACGTTAACAGAACCCCCCTGTCTTGTGGTTTGTGGCCTCCTGGCCTGCCTGGATACGTTGGCATAGGCCTGGCTGCCTGATGACTTTTGCGCACGTTACTCTTAGCCGTTATTCTGTCGACCTCTGCTTCTGCCAAGTTATTTTAGCACTGTCTGCATTTTCTGTCTCCCATCTTTTCTCCTGTTCCCTTTGGGCTCAGTCTGAACAACAGTTACAAGGTCGACAAACAACGTCCCTAGTTCCTGCTGATATGGCCAGTCCCTCGCACCTAGACATAACACTATGTACAGCTGCCATGGAGAAATTGGTGTGCCTTTTAATATTGCGGTTTTCCCGCTTAAGGGACACTTGGAGAAAACCTTTCCAGGGAGAAGAGCTGTGATTGTCTGCTGATGTAGTCTTTGCATCTAGAGACTGAGGTATGGGGGTTCTCTAGTCAAAGCCCAGAGGTCTTCTATTTTTATAATAAACTAGCTTCCAGCACGGGGAGGGTGGTAAGGTCATTTAGCCCTATCTCCACTGCTTTATGAGATGCTTTCCCCGTTTGTATCCTATGGAGTTGTAACTATGCTGATTATATTATTCTTGTGCATTATGCTGATAGTACTGAAAGGTTTTCTCCAAGTGTCCCTTAAGCGGGAAAACCGCAATATTAAAAGGCACACCAATTTCTCCATGGCAGCTGTACATAGTGTTATATCTAGGTGGAGGGACTGGCCATATCAGCAAGAACTAGGGACGTTTTTTGTCGACCTTGTAACTGTTGTTCAGACTGAGCCCAAAGGGAACAGGAGAAAAGGTGGGAGACAGAAAATGCAGACAGTGCTAAAATAACTTGGCAGAAGCAGAGGTCGACAGAATAACGGCTAAGAGTAACGTGCGCAAAAGTCATCAGGCAGCCAGGCCTATGCCAACGTATCCAGGCAGGCCAGGAGGCCACAAACCACAAGACACCCCTTGGGTGTCACACCTATTGTGTGCCAGAATAGACACTGTTCACAAATGTCAGTGTTGTAAAAGAAGAATGGCAGGAAATTGTCAAATAAACATCAATGTAGGGATTGGTTTTAGTTGTAAGGGACAACACTATTCAGAGTGAGCGTTCTTATGCTGTAATATGTATATGATGGATGTGATCTTGATTTATGTTCATTGAAGACAAATTTAAAGACATATGCGACATCTGGAGTTTCATATGGTGGAGAAATATTGGGTATTCTTGGATATTTCATCAGAGATTCATCATTCAAGGGATGTATCATTCATGGAGCTATGCGCTGCAAAAAGCAACGTTAATATTTTGGACTCACATTATCAAGGTGAATTCAAAATGATTTTAAACCCAATAGCAAAGTAGCAAGTCTTGTCTATTTGACGTGAATATGAGTTTAGAAGGATTCTATGTAAAAAGAGGGGTTCTTAAGCCAATTTAAGGATTGTTCCTCTTATGCTTAGGGAAGATTTGTCTTAAATACTCAATAAAATGCAAGCAAGCAAATAACAAACAAATAGAAACATTGCTTTGACAAATTTTCTACATTAAAATGATGATTTGAGAGTTTGCATGGATCATTGCAACCTCAGCAAATAAATCTGCTGACTGTCATCCTTTGCCGTGGATTGACAACACTTTTATTGACAATTTGAAATGCTAATTGGTTTGAAAAGCTGGATTTATATTGGCTTACCAATAGATCCAGCCAGTTCCAAATTCACATCACTATACCACCTTTGTTGCTGCAATTGCTGCTTTTTAGTTTTGTAGAACAGTATTCAGGTTGTCTTCTGCAGCCTCTGTTTTTCAAGTTATTATATTTTATGTATTGGTGGGGGTTGTAAGTGTGTAGGCCATACAGGTTAACATTCTGATATCTGGAAAAAATCAGGTTTAATGAACCTAACCGAATTATACTTGAAGCGAAAGGGGTGTGTTGCATTGTCTCATAAAGGGAATGTGGCTCAACGTTCTTGAAGGGGAGGTTGTGGAGCATTTGGAGGAGCTTGGGGGAGTAGGAAGATGGTTGGAGTGGTGGCTGGCAGCTCCCTCTTCGCTTACCGACGACTTGAATCAAGAAATAGACATCTAACACATTCCTTCTGTGTAAAAGTGGATCTTTTCAGGGTGACCATGAAATAAACAGAAGTGTGGATTTAGATGTAAGCAGTTGGACTACCTTGTACATGTGATTTCATCGGAAGGAATCAAAGTACGCCCAGGTTTGATTTGAGCCATTGCTCATGGTGCCCTGCAAGTCAACAAAGAACAACTCTCATAATTCCTGGGACCTTCTGAATTGTATTCCAGATTCCTTGAGGATTTTGATTCCAAAACAGAACGCTTTACAAAATTAAAAGTGAACAGAACCATAGAGGCGGTTCTATTGACACATTACTTCTCAAGAAAGAAAGGTAGCTTTTTCTGAAATTTAAGACCACTGAAAGAGTGCTTAAGAGAAAAGAAGAAATAAATACAGAATAAGCCACAGCCATATATGCATGTGCCAGAAAACTGATCATCACCTCCTTACTCTTGTGCACCAGTATGCATGAAATGGCCAAATCTGACTAATGCCTGAATGGATCCCAGCTAGTAATCGCCTTTACAGGTAAACCAGGAAACTCATGATGAACTCAAGATTTTTATTACTGTAATGCAACAACAACTAACAGAATCCAGTGACATTTCCAAGTGTGAAAGGCACAGAAGACATAAAAAGCAGGAGCTATAATAACGGATCCCCAGTAAACCAAAGCATAACCTAGCACTAGTTTATATAGTGTGCACGTGTCGCCAAATTCTATGAGAGTGGATGCACTCAAACTGGTCAAAAAAAGATCCACAAGTCACAAAAATGATGATATGCGGTGTTTAGAAATGGGACACACGACTGTAAGTATGCATCCAAAGATGGGGAACCACTTAATGGTTAAGTCCCTTCAAACATAAACAAGCATTGGCAAAGCCAATAGGTATTGGACGAGAAACCTGTTTGCTTTAACAATGCTTTCTTTGGGTACATAGCTACTGCAAATATGCATGTATCAGCAATATTCATCTTTGAATTGGATTTATTAAAGTATTACAAGTCTATTCAAAGATGGCCTCCGTGGAGGCCTACCATTTTAACATAAATATTTGCCAAGGGCGCCGCGGGTGATAAAAAGTTAAAAAAAGAAAATAAAGAAGTGGGGATAGGACAAGGGATGTAGGCACCAAGCGGGGAAGGGAAGGGGAGCAACAGAGGAGCGGAGCGGGATTTTGGAGGAATGTTAAAGAAAATCAGAGCGCAATTGGGTCAGAGGAAAGTGAAAGGTAAAGCAGCACACTGGAGGAGACGAGAGCAGAAATACACAAGCACTCCCATGGATCACTTAAAATAATTGAAAACATTTGTTCTCTAAATGCAAGTGACATTAGTAGTGGAAGGATACAAGTCAACCAATAAAAATCATGTGAACCAGAAATGCACGTGGGCAGGAAAACACATAAGACACAACAATGAATCTAATCATGAGCAAGTGGCTGACACAAAGCCCACTCTCTGTGTCTGAGAAACAACAGGCCTGGCCAATAAACAGTTACACTTTTTTGTAGGAGAGACCTTAAGAAATACAGCAGTTTGCATCTAAAAGGCCTCTCAAAGTAAGAAGATCAGCGACTTTGGTTTTTAAATTTACAGGACATGTAAAACTCTAAGAAGCTACATAACCGGTGGATAATAACTGGCAAAGATTCATTACAGTATGAAAAAAGCGATATACTTACATATAAAATATAGCACCCAATTAATTGTGCATTAGCTTTTATATATTTTTTTATTCTAGATGAGCCTATTCAAACAGTAGAGCGAAAAGCAGAATGGTGTGTGTTTGTAGACCACCTACAAGCATGGTGCTTAATTTAATTTAACACAAGTCAAGGCATTGTCTATTTCTTAAGAAGAGGAACTGAATTTATCCTGGCTAGCCCCATTTATTGTACAATACCGGAATACCAAGTTTTAAATCTTATTCTACAAAAATATTGTAGCCATAATAGTGACTGCAAAAATATTATGATGGGAAGTATTTATAGCTAAAGGGTGTGTTTTGTTTCTGTCACTGTGAAAAAATGTAAGATATTTTACATGTTATATTGATGTGCTTGTGGAACCAGTAGTCCTGGTACTTGAATATATCTTGTTTCTGTGTATATTCTGTGGGAGGAATCTGCAAATATTTGTGGATTCATATATTGTTGTGTATGTCACTAAGTTGAGGTTGATAATATTGACCTACTGTTGAGATGGCATTGTCTTCTGCATGGTAAATCAATGTGTTCCCCTGTCCTGAGTTCCCGACAGCATGTGATACTGGTATCCAGACTTTTTGAGTGGCCCTATAACCACTCTAATCGAGTGTGAGCCCAGAGGCCTAGGCTTGTCCATGGTAATGCGAGATCCAGAGCTTGTCCTATGAACTGGAGGCCATCAAGTGTGCCCACAGAGCTGGCATAGGAGGACTACTGTCCATGTCCCGGAATAGTCACATAAAGCAATGGTGGCAGCATACCAAGTTTTGTGAATCATTAGTTATGACCAGACCTTTTTTCTGTCTCAGAGCAGAGTGTGTTCTACTGACTCCACTCATGTAAAGCTCTGTGTAAGTGTGAGCCCCAGACCCTTGCACTGACATTCCTTGTGTGTGTAGAGTTCATGTATGTGCAGTGGATGTGTAACACGTGTGATTGTAGAACTCTGTGTGGGGTGAGAGTCTATGTGCTGAGACCTGTGAGGTCCATTTTGGACAGCCTCTTGGACACAATATGTAGTGTAGATTCAGCTTCCCCAGACCATGGAATTGTATTGACTGCATTCCTGTGGCTGGAGGGTGAGACTCAGACACTGAAGTGAGGGAGGCTAGGGACAAGGCTACTCTTAAAAATTCAATGAAGTCCTTGTTGGCAAAGGGCTGCAAATTAGTTCTTCCTGAGCACTGCCATTTGATAGATGGTAGAGGTGAGAAGTAGGGTGGCAGTTTTTGTTAATCAAGGTGAATATGCTTCCCAGCAGGCACTGCCCTTTTGTCTAACACTGATTACTGCTTCAAGAAGGCTGATTACAGCCAGGTGCATAGATGTCACACTGCATTGTAACCTTGTTTTGGACACTCCTTCCTGGAGTCAGCAGCATTGCTACCTGCTGTGAGAGCCATCACCTTGCACAAAGGTTATGTCAGGAAAACAGACAGTAAATGGCGTTTGAAATATCCACATCCTCTGTCAGAAAAATGACAACTTGCAGTTCCAGGTTCTTCTTGACCTAGGAGGAGAGTGTTCTGAACAGTACTCAAAGGACTGCTGAGCGATCAGGGCTGGTTTCTCTCCAGAGGTGAGGGGACATCCTCTGAAGCCTGCATTTCTTTCTGGAGGAGTTGAGAGTCTTTCTAGTGCTTAGAAGCCTGTCTGCTGCCAAGGAAGGGAAGGAGAGTGCCTGGCTCTGCAGGGGCAGAGACTGTCCAGGAGGAGAAGCGTAGTGTGAGGAACACGTAGAAGAAGCTGACTGCCAGTCGGAATGAAGCCAGGAGTGATGCATGTTGTGTGGGGTTGTCTGGTCTCCTTGAGTGGTTCCTGTTGTGACGTTCACCAAGATATTTATTTAAGCAACATCGTGTCCCGTGCCCTGCTGTGTGCATGAAAGACTGGTGCTGCTACTGACTGATGTCAGAGCTGCCCCAAAAAGAAATGCCGTTACCACAGATTGCAACCTCTGATCCGGCCCGGAAGCCGTAACTGCCAAATACAACTATTCGCTGAAGACTGCAACTGCTGTGACCAAGCTCCTGTCTGAATCTGTCCTGGGAGGTTACAGCTGCCAAGGACAAGTGCCACCATGCAGCCTTCTTTGCTGCTCCCCACTCAGCGGTCCCTGACTCAAGGGATGTTGCTCTTGCAGACCCACACCTCTGAAGCCACTGTTACAAGTATGGGTATGGAGAACGCATTTGCCAGGTAAAGCGGGGCGTAGCTGTTGATCCACCGCTAACAATAAAAATAATTCTCCTATATACTTTGGTCATCCAGGTGCAACTATTCCTCTAACACACACACTATATCCATATGACGGTGGGGCCCATAACACCGCATATACATTCACTTACTCATTTATTCCCTGGATTTCCTCCGTCAATAACCTAGGAGAAAATGATTCGCTGGAAGGAGACGGGATACCTCTTTTAACATGACATAATGTTTCTCATTTGCTTTAAGGTATTCCGCTCATTGGTCGATGGACCAACTAGTAGGAATCAGTTGATGGTGATTAAGACCAGCTCAATCACAATAACTCTTTATCATTTTATTTTAATCATTAAGCTAAAGAATCACTGAGTCATTTGTTTAAAGAATAATAAAGTTTATGTAAAGTTTCGAAGCAAGAAATAAGTTTAAGTTTATTATTCAGATCTTTACTTTTATCATCATTATAAGAATAAATTGAAATTACAATGCATATCGATTAGACAGAAAAATAAGGTTATCATAGCAAGAACTCTAAATGATCAATCTATCTGTCTTGGAAAAATCTAATAGTTCTTAAATGAAAAATTGATTAGGAATAAAAAGGTTCTCCAAAAACAGCATCTTATACTCAACTGGAAAATAAAAATAGCAGCAGTAACATCAGCTCCTCAGCAGAAGCAACCGCAACTTTTCCCATCTACAGCATCTAACTTCTCCAGCATCTACTCCAGCAACTCCTCTCCTCAGCTCCTCTCCAACAACAACTAACCCCTCCCACCAAGAGTAGGTCTTCTTATACCCTAATTCTAGCTTACTGAATAAAATGTTACATCTCCATGGCGTGATTCTTTCCCATTGGTCAAACTCAGGTCCATATACATTTTTAATCAAACTTCCTGGTCTTAACCAGTTCCTTGTGGAATGTCCATGCTTGCATCGTTTCCCACAGTTCATGTCATTGCTCATCCGCTTCGATCAGTCCAATTTGTATCTTTTTCTGCTACTTTTTAGATTTAACAGTTCCGTCCATTGATTCAGTTTGACTTCTCACGCTTCTTGCTGATCATCTTGGCACACATCTGCTCAGAAAGGTCACAATAGCCTTGACCATACTTCCATCTTAGCCTCTCGGCACCAGCACGTGATCATCCTTTTCCCCAGCCTCTCTCCTCTATCACATGGTTCCCTGCATATGCGTACTCTAGCAAACGGCGGCCATTTTATATCGCTGCTCGACAGGCCTAAGTGCACTATTTTCAAAGATAAACAAAATATTGTTAAAACAAAGAAATATAAACCCTTTCGTTTCCCTCCCGTCTTTCTATGTACCCCAATTAGGTATTACCTAGCAAAAAGCAACATGTAAAGCCGTCCCTTACTTACCATCGCTTTATTTTGCAACCACACGTTTTATTTAAAAGCACAGATCATGCATTTATTATTTGATTAGTACGCAAATATTAGGTTATGTTAAACACGTAAACAATTATAAGTTAATTATTCTGCACATGGAATAGCGTGTTACCTTTAACCCTTCACATGTAACATACATTGTTGGTTATTTACTTAAACAAACATGTTTATTAATTATTTTACGAAAATTATTAGGAGGTTAAAAATGTTTCATTTACCCTGCTCCATCACTGTGAACAGACTGAGCGAATGAGCACACAGAAAAATCTGCCATATGAACATTAGACTTTTTGCCCACGTGAACTCTTTGCTGCAAACTATATTGGAATGGTCTACCTACAATAACAGAACATCTACTACATCGCCTACCAGTACATCACAAGATAACTATATAACTGCTATTCATAATTCCACCTAAACTTATACTTGGAGATATAACAATTTTAAGTTGAGATAGGAATACTAAATTTTGTACTTGCCTTAGGTGTAGTGCTTAGATCAGTGTAGTTGATGCAG
Organism: Calotriton arnoldi; assembly: GCA_963921515.1. NCBI lineage: Eukaryota > Metazoa > Chordata > Amphibia > Caudata > Salamandridae > Calotriton > Calotriton arnoldi. The sequence goes on along the minus strand of CAWUFW010004186.1, from coordinate 1,406,350 downwards.
TATTGTCATGCAGTGTATCTCACATGAAATAGTGACACAGCACCATGCAGCGCAATGTTCTGAACTCGACAGATGTACTTTCTGCTTTTGGCTGCTCTTTCCGGTACATTTGATCTTCATTCTTCACAACAGACCCGCCATCTTTGAATGGAATCACCATTGCCAAAGCACTAATACTGTCCTTCTCATGATTTTGCTCCTGCTCAGGGAGTCTGCGTGGAGCAATGTTTTCCGTTACAGGGACATAGTGGTAGCTGTGAGGTGTCTGTGTAGGGAATGCAGACTCAGCCTATCCAGTGACAAATGTGACATGGGTGAATGGACTCACAGTGCTATAGTTACTGATAAGCACTATGGCCTCATTCCAAGGGGCCTGGATGTTGTATGTGAAGTAAGTCCTGGTATCGCACATATGGCACTTAATGGAACTTAGGAGTTTGGCAGCTAACACCGCACTGCTGTAGTTTCCCCTCAGTAAATTTCCACAGATCATACTTGTTGGAACATGCCCGATAATTATTTGGACACGTGCAATGCACCATCGTTGCCATGTTATTTCCCCATCTTCTTGGTCAGCCTCCTAACTGGGAGTTAATCATGGGCAAACAAACAATAGGAGGAGTACAACCACGAGACACATCAAAGTCTCCAAAGTATTGGGATAAAGGGCACAAGAGAGGAAATGTCCTTTCTTAAGAAGACCCCTCACTCACCAACCTGGTTGGTGACATGCTTCATCATCGGGGTCCCACCCGAATGGCCGAATGCCATCCGGGTGTGCTTCAACACCTGATTACAGTGGAGCAGGTTTGTTTTCTGTGTAGGTGAGTGAAATGGTGATTTAAAAATTGGCCAAATATAACTCAAAATTAGTATTTTAATAATAAAGCATCTGGACAATATTAAAAATGAATCATAAGACACCCTTTTTGGTTAAATTGACCAACTGGTATCTTTAAGTAAAAAAATGTGCAAAAAAGTGTGGAAAAAAGGGTCTACATGTTTCAACCTAATGTCGGTATTACTAGGTTTTCGTCAGGACCAAGAGTACGTGACCCGGGCGGTCTACACACGCTAAGGTGTACCCTGCCCTTGATCACTATTACCTAACTCTGTACTCACAGTTAGGAGACCTTTCATCCGAGTAGTTGAAAGGAAAAAACCTGAAAAAATAAAGATGTACAATCACAGACAAACAAAACATACAACTATAACGAAGTTTCTCAAAGGTTAAATGCTCAAAAATATCCCAATTGTGAGTTATGAAAAAACGTGAAAAATATACATTTAGTGAACAACTGTCTCCAAAATTAAGAGACAGTCTATGGCAATTTGCACATACATTCGAGTGAAAAATTAGAGAAACAAAGTACCGCCCACTCATGGCATTCAGTCCAGTGGTTATTTATACACTCTGGTTGGCAGTACTTGTTATGAGATGCAAATTCATTTCCAAACAAAATAAAACAAACTAAAGCAAAAGCGGATATCAATAGAAACCGTGGGAATATGGTATAACGCTACTTGCGATCATCCTTTAGAAGTGAGTGTCTACGCTCGCATTACATAAGTGAGGGCGTACTAAGTGTAACATGAATGTTAATAAGATCGAGCGTATCATGATAACTACAACAATGTCGGGAGCTTACTATGTAACGCATGGTTGCGTGCCTCATGGGAGTAGGGGTCGTGGTGCTGGCTCAGTTGCGCAATCTGAAAAAATGAGCATTACGAGAGGTAAAATTCATGAGGTAAATGGCCAGCAAAGAGGAGTAAGCGGAGCCCACCCGCATTGAATCAAGGTACTTACAGCGAGTCACCAGTCACCGGCTGCTACACCTATAATACAGACCTGCCACAGCTCCCCGAGGGTTCCCATATCAGAGCGTCCTCGCTAGTTAAATGCTGGGCGCTTCCGGGTCCGGGCGTGGTGGCGTGGTCACATGACCAACGTCAGAACGTGACGGGGCGTGGTACTGAAATTCCCTCGATAATAGATGGGAGTAGCTTGAACGAATTAAAAAGTAAAAATATGCCAAGCATGCGTGAGCCCATAGTCGGTATAGGAATATATAAAGAAAAATATAAAGAAAAATCTAGAGACAAAGCGCATAGATTAACTGTTGGTATCTTATAGGGAACAATATTACAGGGGATACCTCAATGAATGGGATCCCCTCAGCGGTGGGCAAGAAATACTGCATTTAAGGAGATACAGATATTCTGTCTAGCTAAAATGAGCCGACAAAATATACTAATAAAAATAATGAATAAAGAGGCACATAAACCTAATCTAAGCGTCTTATGGGGAAGGAATTCGCTCAATGTGTAAAGCAAATAGACAGTGACTACGTCAAAAAACACGTATACATTAGTTATTTAACGGGCAACAGGTGAACTATCAATGACATGCTATGCGTGCATACTGTGAAATACCTAAAGAAGCTAATCAAAGTTTTCAAAATTGTCACAAATGCAGGCATGCATGCATATAGGCAGCAGTAATCAAATAAACACTGGGAATAGAGACCTACATAGTTGTTAGCAGTGGTCACTATCTTTCAAAAAGGCGTGTATGTATGACATAACACATGGACTTATTTCAAAAGGACCGAATTCCAAGGAATATTATCATTCAATCCTTCTTTATGGGTGGATAGCCTATATATCCATCGTTGTTCCTTCTCAAATAGGCGTTGTTGTGTTTTGACCCCTGTTTTTATCTGTTCGATAATAGTCCATTTCATATCGTTGGTTGTGTGGTTCATTTGAAGGAAGTGTTCAGTGAGTTTTGTAGTAGTTTTTTTGCATCTGATAGTGCTTCGATGTTCACAAATTCTTTGTTTTATTTTCCTGCAGGTCATGCCCACATATGCAAGATTGCAGGGGCACTTTATCAGATAGACCACATTGGTGCTGTTACAATTCGTGTGGATACGTTGGTACCATACTTTTCCTGGTTCTAATACAAGTGTTTTGGTGTTGCTAGTCAGATGGCAAACACTACAATTCCCACACTGATAGTGTCCTACGATATTGGGTAGGCCCCACGCCATGGTTACAGTTGGTGTCGTTTCTTGTCTGTTCTCTTTTGGGCGTGTGTTGACAAGAGAGTCCTTCAGGCTTCTTGCTTTCTTGAAAGAAAAAAGTGTTTTTTCCCAGTGTAAATTCCCAGTATTAATGATAGACCAGTGCTTATTGATGGATCTGGTCATTAGGTTAGAGGCTGTACTATAAGTTGTTACACATGTCAGTGGTATCTCCTCGTCCTTCTGTATTCTATCTTCCAGGAGTGCCTCCCTGGGTTGGTTGCGAGCTCTTTTTTGACATTTATTAAGGATCCCATTAGGATAACCTCTGTATGAAAGCTTTTTAGTGAGGTCTTTTGCTTGATTGTGGTAGTCAGTGGTTCTGCTACAATTCCGCCGTAACCTCAGATATTGGCCATAGGGTAAGTTTTCCCTCAGCGGTCTAGGATGGAAGCTCTCGAATCTCAGTAAGTTGTTCCTCGCACTAGGTTTGTGGTAAGTTTTTGTCTCTAAATGACCGTTCTCCTTGGTGATTGTAACATCCAGGAAAATCATTGTATTGGAGTCCATGGTGTGAGAGAACCTCAGATTATGGTCGCATGAGTTGATCCATATGGTAAAGTCTTTTAGTGTCTCGATCGGTCCCTGCCAGATTGCTAGGACATCGTCGATATATCTTTTCCAAAAGATGATATTCGCGAGAAAAGGATTCCGATTGTTCAATATGAATCTTTTTTCAAACTCGAATACATAAAGCCCTGCCACACTAGGAGCAAAAATGCTCCCCATTGAAGTGCCCCCTGTCTGGAGGTATAAGGCTCCCTCATATTCAAAATAATTTTTCTTCAAGGCTAATTTGGCACATTCCAAGATAAAGCATTTGGGTGTCCTGTGTGTCCAGGTGGTTTCATTCAGGGCTTTTTTAAGTACTTCCAATGTGTCATCCTGTGGAATGCTGGTATACAGACTTTCAATATCGAAGCTTACCAAGATAGTATCCTCATCCATTGTGATGTCCTTAAGAAATTTAAGGAGACATTTGGTATCTTGTAGGTAGGTGGTGGTTTTTTGCACCAAGGGTTTCAGGAAAAAGTCACAAAAGCGTGACAGTGGTTCAAGTAAAGAACCTATACCTGACACAATGGGTCTGCCAGGAGGGGGGATTTTGTTTTTGTGCATTTTGGGCAAGATGTAAAAATATGGGATTTTACCCTCGCAATTGCAAAGAAACATTGCTTCTTGTTTCGAGATGTGCCCCATTGTTTCAGCATAGTCCACAAGGGTTCTGATTTCTTGTTTGAGTTCATTAGTCGGGTCGGATAGTAGTGGCCTGTAGTTCCTAGCATCAGACAACAGCCTTTGGCACTCTGCACGGTAAGTATCTTTATCTAGAACCACCACGCCGCCTCCTTTATCTGCCGGTTTTATCACAATGCTATCACAAGTCTTCAGGGTTTCTAAGGCCAGATTCTCCTCTTTGCTCATATTTTGAAATGGTTGTTTGGGACTTAGATTTTCAATATCATTGAAGACAGCCTGTTCAAATGTTGATATCTCTACTGGGATAGCATGTGGAGGGGGAATGAAAGTGGACTTTACTCATAGTCCGGTTTCATTCGGGTCTTCTGTAGGTATTGTTTCGCCCTGTTTTTCAAAAAAAGCTTTTAATCTCAGTTTCCTGAAAAAACCTGCCAATTCGCAATGAAGTTGAAATTTATCAAGGCGTGATGTGGGGACAAAATCTAAGCCTTTGTTCAGGACTTTTTCTTCCATCATTGATAGAGGCCTGGTGGCAAGATTGGTAACTAGATTCTGTTGTTGCTCGTCCCTGCTTGAGGATCCCGTGTCTTGCTCCGTGTGTAACTGCCTACAGGGTCCTCTTCCTCCCAATGCACTTGATTTGGGCCCTTTCTTCTTCCTCTTCCCCTCCTGCCCCTGCCTAAAAAAGGAGGCCTAAAGGTGTTGGGCGGAAAAAGTGGTGGTGGGTATGGTGGTTGCCACCCATACATTGGGTAGGGTTGCTGATGGTTGTATGGACCCTGGAACCCGAGTGGTAGATGTGTATTATATACTGGCCAATTGTTCTGGGCTCTATTCTTCCCTCTTTGTCTCTGTCTACCACTTCCTGTACTGGAGCCACTACTCCCGGTTGAATCGATACTCGAGGCATCTGAATCCTGATCAGATTTAATTGAGGATACATAGTCAGGATTCAATGCGGGTGGGCTCCGCTTACTCCTTTTTGCTGGCCATTTACCTCATGAATTGTTCCTCTCGTAATGCTCATTTTTTCAGATTGCGCAACTGAGCCAGCACCACGACCCCTACTCCCATGAGGCACGCAACCATGCGTTACATAGTAAGCTCCCGACATTGTTGTAGTTATCATGATACGCTCGATCTTATTAACATTCATGTTACACTTAGTACGCCCTCACTTATGTAATGCGAGCGTAGACACTCACTTCTAAAGGATGATCGCAAGTAGCATTATACCATATTCCCACGGTTTCTATTGATATCCGCTTTTGCTTTAGTTTGTTTTATTTTGTTTGGAAATGAATTTGCATCTCATAACAAGTACTGCCAACCAGAGTGTATAAATAACCACTGGACTGAATGCCATGAGTGGGCGGTACTTTGTTTCTCTAATTTTTCACTCGAATGTATGTGCAAATTGCCATAGACTGTCTCTTAATTTTGGAGACAGTTGTTCACTAAATGTATATTTTTCACGTTTTTCATAACTCACAATTGGGATATTTTTGAGCACTTAACCTTTGAGAAACTTCGTTATAGTTGTATGTTTTGTTTGTCTGTGATTGTACATCTTTATTTTTTCAGGTTTTTTCCTTTCAACTACTCGGATGAAAGGTCTCCTAACTGTGAGTACAGAGTTAGGTAATAGTGATCAAGGGCAGGGTACACCTTAGCGTGTGTAGACCGCCCGGGTCACGTACTCTTGGTCCTGACGAAAACCTAGTAATACCGACATTAGGTTGAAACATGTAGACCCTTTTTCCGCACTTTTTGCACATTTTTTTACTTAAAGATACCAGTTGGTCAATTTAACCAAAAAGGGTGTCTTATGATTCATTTTTAATATTGTCCAGATGCTCTATTATTAAAATACTAATTTTGAGTTATATTTGGCCAATTTTTAAATCACCATTTCACTCACCTACACAGAAAACAAACCTGCTCCACTGTAATCAGGTGTTGAAGCACACCCGGATGGCATTCGGCCATTCGGGTGGGACCCCGATGATGAAGCATGTCACCAACCAGGTTGGTGAGTGAGGAGTCTTCTTAAGAAAGGACATTTCCTCTCTTGTGCCCTTTATCCCAATACTTTGGAGACTTTGATGTGTCTCCTGGTTGTACTCCTCCTATTGTTTGTTTACTTAATTTAAAGGGGATCAGGAGTATTCCCCTCCACTTTTGTGGCAATCCCTTTCTCTCTCTCGTGTTTTTGTGTAGTTAATCATGGGCCCCAATAAATGCTGACCCGGTGGAGTCGGATTGTGTCGGATCCGATAGATATTGGTCCGGACGCCGTGCCAGTCCTGATGAGCGCCTTGGGGTAGCTGCCCCAAGGCGGAGTGCATTGCCAGACCGCCGGATACCTTCATTTTTTAAACATTTTTACAGAGTTTTATGTAGCGCGAACTTGACCCGAATCGGGTATCAGAGCGCTTTACATAGCACCAGTTGCGTTACATGAGGACACGTTCATTTTTGTTAGGCACAAGGAGATTAAGTGATTTCCCAGAATCACAGGATGTTCAGCGTCCCTGCCGAGACTCAAACCCGGTTCCCCAGATTCGAGGTCGACCGCCCCAGCCCTTCGAGGTCCTCTCCCCATGAACTCTCTCTCTTCATGATCCTCACAAAGCTACTTGTCTTTCGAATATTTATTTAGTCAATGAATGCTGCATTTTTTCCCAGCATTCATTTAGATTCACCTCATTCAGTGTAGTGCAGTGGGGAGAAGGGAGAGGGTGGAAAAGTAAAGGTGTGGGAGAGGAAACCACAGAAAAGGAGCAAATAGTTAACAAGTTCAGAACATCCCGTTAAACGAAATTAAAGGAGTTGATGAAGTGATCACGAGTTGATTGTCCACTGAAAGCACAAGGACCAGAGCCTCGGCCACTTCATATTTAAGCCTTGCTTGCAGCGTTCCTGGTCTGTGTCAGGGAATAGTGGACCGCCCGCAAGTGAAACACAAGCCCAACATGGAGATGGTCAATGACCACCTGTTACTGACGGGAAAAATATGGTAAAGCAATCCCTGTCGAAAGGAATCTCGTCTTCAAGGGAATGGCGCGGATCAGGGGAAAAATATGCTTGCTCAGCATTCTATGTTGTTTAAATCTATCTAAAATTGAATATAAAAATATGACATATACATATGCCGAAAAAGTTTACCACAATGAAGCCAGTCAGTGACTTTGTCAGTTGCTACATTCATGCAGTCTGAGAAAGCCACTGGTGCAAAAGTTGGCTCTGGTGAAAATTCATGGTGTCTGAGAAAGCCACTGGTGCAAAAGCTGCCACTGGTGAGCATTTATGCAGTCTGAGAAAGCCACTGGTGCAAAAGTTGGCATTGGTGAACATTCATATTGTCTGAGAAAGCCACTGGTGCAAAAGCTGCCACTGGTGAACATTTATGCAGTCTGAGAAAACCACTGGTGCAAAAGCTGCCACTGGTGAACATTTATGCAGCCTGAGAAAGCCACTGGTGCAAAAGTTATTTCTGGTGAACATTAATGGTGTCTGAGAAAGCCACTGGTGCAAAAGCTTGCGCTGGTGAACATTTATGCAGTCTGAGATAGCCACTGGTGCAAAAGTTGGCGCTGGTAAACATTCATTCAGTCTGAGAACGCCACTGGTGCAAAAGTTGACTCTAGTGAACATTCATGGTGTCTCAGAAAGCCACTGGTGCAAAATCTGGCACTGATGAACATTTATGCAGTCTGAGAAAGCCACTGGTGGAAAAGCTGGCGCTACTGAACATTCATGCAGTCTGAGAAAGTCACTGGTGCAAAAGTTGGCGCTGGTGAACATTCATGGTGTCTGAGAAAGCCACTGGTGCAAATGCTGGCGCTGGGAAACATTCATGCAGTCTGAGAAAGTCACTGGTGCAAAAGCTGGTGCTGGTGACGACTGGAAGACTACGGCGAAAGGTACAAAAAGGCTTTGATCGACAATTATTTTGTTTTATATATAATCTGCTAAACGTTAATATACTGTACTTGTGCCAACAAAATAAGTGGAAAACCTGATACTGCGTTGCGGTGCTGCAGAGCGTTGTTCACCAGTTAAGGAAGTATGGCTCTGGTCATCAGCGGATAGATTTTGGAAACTCTACATTCAGGCACTTGTTAGCACCATTTGGCCCCCGACCATCTCGATTGGCTGCATGTGCTGGAGGAAGAATGGCTAAGCCAACCTTAACATGATAGAGTCTTACAGCATGCTGATGCTATTCAGGGGTTCCCACTGATATTAGGTCAATAATGTGACTGGAAGGTATCTGGCTTCGCATAAGTCTCCTACTTCATCTTTCTTAATAACTCATTGCCCTTGCTGGTTTCTTTCAGATAACGTGATTTGGGGAAAGGTGGGACCTGTTGGTGCGGTGTTTGCTTTTGTGATCCTCATTGGTGTTGCTGGCTACTTGATTCAAACTAGGAAAAAGTAAGTATGGAAAGGGGTTCTTTGTCCCAGCGCGTCTTCCGTAGAGTCATTAGTATAAATAATGTGATGCTTTCTCCTTTGCTGCTGTCTGGTTCTTACAGGCAATTCCATTGAATATATAATTGTAGCAATTTTGTAGTGTCAGAAAAAAATTATGATTATGTAATTTTAGCAATCTTGTAGGGTGAGAAGAAATTATGAATATATCATTTTGAAATTGTGTAGCATGGCATAAAACTATGATGCACGAGAATAATTTCAATGTTACAAAGTCATGGCAGGTTTGCAAATACATGTGACATCCTATAAAAAATGGTACCACACCACTCCTCCTCTTCAAGATTTCCAGTGAAACAACACAACCACACAACATACTGACCTCTCATACAGATATAGTCAAACTTAAAGAACAAGATGAAGGATTACCCAAGGTGAACAGATCACCCATGACCTTGAAACACATAAACACACCTACAGGTATCAGTAGACTACACTCCGCTTCATGACCAACTGATGATGATAACATATGTTGGGGAAAAGCTTGCAATGCCCAACTCTACATTCAGAGCTGTCAGGTGAGAGTACCTGCCCTAGCACATAATGTCTGCCAGCTCACATACAAGGTTGACTGAACAGTAGTCATACCTACAACAAGCATTGCCACCTCACGTTTACATCTGGGTTCCAAGGAAGCTTGTAAAACTACCCTTTCTCCCCACAACATTCTCCACATGGAGTACCTACAACAGCTACCACAGCTCAGACCCACACACCAACTGACGTCCTGACTATGGATGCTGTTTGAACCTTGCGCTGCGCTAATGTCCCAAACTGCAGAATACAGCTCATTGGGCACCACAACAGCTCTTAGAGGCCAGGCTATTATTGAAAGTCTGCTTTTTACTAATCTCGAATAACACTGTTCTTAAATCTCCTTGTGTTATGAATTTCTTCTTGCAAGGCCGAGGCACAGGTATTTTGTTTGCGCATTTGGTGGTCGCTGTTTTTTTTCATGCTGGCTTTCACAGCTTGTGCAGTCGCTGCATAATTGATTCTGTGCTCAAGAATTGCTGATCTCAGAATAGGCTGGCGTGACTTTCTTCATAGAGAAGCTTTTACAGAGAGCTCTGCCGCCCATCTGTCAGCTCCGGGTACAGGATGCCAGTCATCTCCCCATTGCCTGCATGTGAGAAATTTAAAAATGATTTACTTGCTTTTCTGTTTTGCAGGAAAAATGAGAACGAAAGCACCAGTTTTGTTCAAACCGAGAACCCTCCTGTGATGTTCAGCACTGATCATGAACCCAAAGAAAAAAGGGACAAGTCAGAGGTGGGAACATTTGTCACAGGCGGACATTTATTTAACAGTATTATCTCTGTGACTTGTTTTATATCCAGTGTTTTAGGACTTGCCTTTGTCTCGCCAGAATATTGTTTTTTCCAAAAGTAATCATACGTGATATACATACATACATACACACAGGGGCTTTTGGTCAGAGTTTGGTCCTGGCGAACTGGGTCAGCCCACTTTACCAATTGCCTCCCTTCACTTTGAGTGACAGTACAAATCATATGCGCATTGTTCACATCTATCTAAAATGTTCCTTTCTCTTCAGTCACACATCTGGTTCAAAGTGGACTTTATTTATTTATTTATTTTATATTAACTTTAAATACAAGCTATTTATTTTGCCTGCATTTCGGGTACCATGTTACATGGTTATTTATTTTTGGCTACTTTTTAAAGTTATAAGTCAGGGCTATAACGTCTTTACGTAAAATTGTAACATTGCAGCTGCCTGCAATTTCAAAGCTTGGTTCGGTGGCCATTCATTCTTGTCTCCTTCATAAATAATAATAAAACGCATGGAACAACTGAAAGGCTTGTTATTCAAAATATATCACTGAATATTTTTTTTAATTTGTATTACAAGCATATGGCGGCCAGGTTTAGATGGATACATGTTTTTTTTTTTTTTGTGGCAGATGCTTGCAATAAAAAATAAAAAAGTTTATAACCATCACACAAGCTTGCGAAGACCAGGTCTATTTGCTTGTTTTATATTAGCTATAACAAAGCGTTAGATCTCCTGTGCAAGACTTGTTGTTAGCATAAGACAAATGCCTCAAGGTAAGACTAGCAGGAACTTAAATCATAATTTCAATACCGTGCTAAAGTAGTAGTGTGACCCCCATTAACAGCTGACTTCTTTCTTTGGATAATGTGTTGCACGTGCAGCAGCTGTGACACATTCACATTCACGCTCTTGTTTATATCTTCCTCAAAGGACTTTGCAAAGACAATTTGTGAAAACAACAAAGTATTAGCTGAGTTAGCATGGGATTGGCGGTAGGGGTAGCCAGAGTAGCAGCTGCCCTTGCTACCTCCAGTGGCGTAGCTAAGCCTTAGGCCACCCGTGGCGGCCCTGCGTTTGCCGCCGGCGGCGGCCAAATCTAAGAGGTGAGGGGGATGCTGGCGATTCCTGCGGCTGCCACCATGTGACGGCCGCAGGTAAGAGGGGGCGCAAGCCGCCGCCGCCGCCCCCAAAACACATGCCGCCTGGGGCGGACCGCCCCCCCCTTGCTACGTCGCTGGCGACCCCCCTGCTCAGCTGTTATGAAGGCAGTGATAGGAACGGAAAGTAAATTTGCATTTAAGATCCATGTTTATTGTGTGGGCTCATTTCCACGCCCTTCGTGTTGTATATTTATTAGCAGCAGAGGGCTGTTGAGGGGCTAAGAGCGGATTAACTCTATAATGACCTAGGAGTCAAAGGGTGCATGATTTCACATCAACTACTCCCGCCATTTAGGTGTCTCAATGCCCTTATGCAATTAATTCATTGCCCCATCACATTTCCAAACAATTCTTTTGATAACTTGCTTTTGGTTCTCCCGGTCGAAGTTTTTTTAATCAGTATATTCTAGGTTATAGTGTTAGCAGAGCTCAGTTCAATCCATATACATACCAGGATGCCGACCCACAGCAACCTCAGCTGTGTGTAGAACCCTCTAAACCAGTGTCATTATTTCATTTGAATGCATAGTTGAGCGAAACAAGGAAAATCCGAGTATTGAAGGCAAACGGAAATATACAACTTCCCAAAAGAAGACCAACCACGAAGCAGGTTAAGGGTGGTGTGGGCAACTGTAGTAGTTCCAAGACCCAGTCAGACTGAACCATTCAGCAATTAACTGAGTAAAGCCAGTGACTACTGAAGTTCCCACTTACAGCAGGTAACAAGGGGTGTGTGGATTTTGCATAATTTGCTCTTGCGTAATCACGCGAAATTACGGCAGACATGAAATTATACGTTCTCTGTCCTTACAAGCTGTATTTTAGCATGGAATGCGTCCTCGAGTCAGTTTTTGATACAAGGATGCATTTAAACAAGCGCATTGTAAACAACTGTCACTCACGTTCTGTTGTTTGTGTGTGTTTCAAGTTTTCGTGCCCCGGAGGTCTTTGGCATCGATAGATTCTTTGTGAGTCGCAATTAAGAAATCACAATTCCTAATGTATGAAAACGAACATCTTGTAAACAGCGATTCCTAATGGGGTCACAATAGACCTGCCTCATGATTATTAGCGAGATAGGTCGCAATTTGCGACCCATTAGGAATTGCAGTCATCACAGCGATGGTGGCCTGTGGGGGTCATTACACCAATATGTCTGTGATTGCTTTTTAATGAAGCAATCTTTTTTTTTTTTTTTAAATGCAGCCCGTTTTCCTTACAGCAAAACGGGATGCGTTTGAAAAAATAAAATGAAACATTACATTTTTTTTTTATTTCAACAATCACAAAGGGCAAGGTCGAATGGTTTCCACCACCCTTGAGGTGTCGGTAAAAATTAATGATTTGCGACCATAATTCGGTTGCAAAACATTCATACATACCACTGTGATTCGGTATTAGGAAGGGATTCCCTAAACATGCCCCTTCCAAATACCGAATCGCTAAACACAAATTGTGGTTTGGTAACATGTTACTGAATCGCAAATTGTGCTCTGTACATATGTAAAAGCATTTTTATAGTAGGTCGGAAATGGCCCAATTCTGCAAATCAGGACGTTACCGACTGCAAAAATGCTTTTGTACATATGGCCCTATATTATAACCATGAACTATGGTTCCTGTATATGTGATGACACTGTTGCAACAGATCCATCTTGATTACAGCGCTCTGTTAGGTCAACCTGGCATTTTAATACAAAGCCTGAACCTCCTATAAAGTGTAGCAATAAGAGTTCATCTGTTGTCTGCAGAGAAGTGAGAACATTACATATGACACCAGATCTGTGAACAGGTTAGCTGTGGCAGAGTTGACCCACGTTCTACCACAAATGAACTCCTTTGCATCACAAAATGTAAGAAGGGTGTAGAGGTGCCCGAGCATTTCTATGATTCTGTAATGTATTTTCCTCTTAGCCAGACTGGAAAGAGGGACTACCACAGGATGGATGTAAACTACTGCAGCCTGGATCCCTGCAGCAGACAGGAAACCATAAGTAAATAGCAAATTCATTCTGAACGCCTGAAAGGCAATGTGCCTTCAAATATTACAGGAACTATATCTAAGACGGGTGCGGACTCAGAAATTGTTATCCAGTCTCTAATGCACAAGGCAGCATTTCTAAGGCATCTAATTACTTTAACGATGGAGGCCATCAGGCATTGCTAGATGCCATTCACGTATTTGTCTAGTGAGATGTCCTGCTAGCTACTTAAGAACCAAAGTGGTCACATATACAGTTTAAACAGCACGGTTGCCACTGTCGGCCTCATTTGCTCGAATCCAGGCCTAATGAAACTTACTGGTCAGGAAGGAGGCAAACCAGTACCATACCATGCCGGATGAAGACAAAGGAGCAACTGGCTAGGGAGTTGCATTCTCATGGCTTCCCACTTTCTCAAAATGGACCAAATATTGAGGCTAGAATTTCCTATGAGACCTAGGAAGAAGCACACAGTTTGTGCTGAGCCACACTCTACCCAACTGGGTTACCTGGACACCTGCACACTTCTTGTAAGACCTATTTGCTTTAACGAAATGTTCATAAAAATCAAGACCCAGTGATTCTGATAAGGAAGGTCATAAAGGGAAGCACGTTTTAGGCTCTAAAGGTAGTAAACCTTAGACTGGATCAACCTAGGGAGCTGAAGTGCCATTAAAGGCTGGACATCTGCAGTGATACCCAGGTTATGTACTGTTACCACTATAGTGCAGTGATACCCAGGTTATGTACTGTTACCACTATAGTGCAGTGATACCCAGGTTATGTACTGTTACCACTATAGTGCAGTGATACCCAGGTTATGTACTGTTACCACTATAGTGCAGTGATACCCAGGTTATGTACTGTTACCACTATAGTGCAGTGATACCCAGGTTATGTACTGTTACCACTATAGTGCAGTGATACCCAGGTTATGTACTGTTACCACTATAGTGCAGTGATACCCAGGTTATGTACTGTTACCACTATAGTGCAGTGATACCCAGGTTATGTACTGTTACCACTATAGTGCAGTGATACCCAGGTTATGTACTGTTACCACTATAGTGCGGTGATACCCAGGTTATGCACCATTACCATGTTATGTCTATAGTGGCGGGAGGCCAGCGACTTGGGCCAATTTCCTCTAGTTCAGAAAGCATGATCCTTGCCTTTGCCAGATTTGACTTCAGAAAAAATTCAGCGATTCTCCCGGCTATTGTTGTTCAGCAGGTAGGGAAAGTAGACAGCCCATGGGTTAAGCTGGGAAAAAAAAGTCACGAGCATCTGCATGCCATCAATATAATTAAACATTTATACATCCGTAGGATCTCACAAATTATGCTAGATGTTGGTTCAAACAAAAATGGAAAAGTTCTTAAGAAAATAAACAAAAAATGGAAAATAAATGAGGGAACTCGACAGATTAATTTGTGAAAGGAAGGTCGGTATGAGAGCCTCCATTTGTTCTTTGTCACCCAGAAAGGACTGATCGGCAGTGCTCTTTATTTACCAATTTGGAAAATATATTTTGATGAGGATACTCTGTTGTGTTGAATGCTACGGGTTAATCTAATATATAAAGTGCAGCCACGCTGTCATGCATTTCTCTCCTTGGATCATCAAGGCTGGCCGCTGTACTTAATTCAGTTCTTCTCATTGAGGAAAAACCCGCCTAGTGTGTCCTTATTCAGTTTATGATTCTCTTGGAAAGGTTGAAGTTGTATAATCACTATTTTCTTCAGAATTTTTGGAATAAGAGGGGGTAAAGATACATTCGTAGTTGGTCAGATCAGAGGCATTCATTTTCATTAATAGCACTTAGGCAACCTTTCATTGCACTGAGGCAGTACTGGCCCATCTGTCAATGAATGAATGATTGACTCAGATACTTAGGGGCATATTTATGAGAGGAGTTGTATAGCTCTTGCACCACGAAATGTGGTGCAAGCATGAGTTTGACATAAAAGAGCAATCGGTGCACCACCATATATGAACAATATCACAAATTACAAAGTCTGTGTCCAAAGTTGTTCTTCAAGTCCTCTTTTTTATTCAATCACAGTTTGACTCGAACATATCATACAACATGTAGAGTAGACCAACCAACGCGTTTCGTCCAATACATTGGACTTCTTCAGGGCATATGCGAAGTCATCATACATATGGCGTCATTGTACCCGTGGCAAATGTAGATGATCAGCGTATAATCATATAACTGGAAACGGGACAAATGGATCACTCTGTATATGATATAAAATAAATGTGAGCAGCTATGTCCTAGTAACAGGTGCCGGAATTCCACGGTACATCCAAATTTAGTGAACTGCCTGGTCACACACGACTAAGGTGGGCTAAAGCAGATAAAATCATCAGTTCAGCACCATGATACGTGCTGAAAATGAATACAAGGTGAGGTCTCCTTCCGATATGCGATCGGGAAAGGTGCAAGCATGATGCGAGCCCAAAATACGATTTATGAAGCCACGCAAGGCCACCTTGTGTGGCCCTGAGTGACTTCATAAATCTGGAGTAACACAGCACAAATCGCTGCATTGCGTTACTTTGCCCTGGGAAGTTGTTCCATGGGCGTTGCTTGGGTGTTCCCACGCAACTCCCATGGTTTTTTACGCATGCCTAAATTTAGCAAAAGTGGTAGACCTGGGAATGTGCCAAAAATATATGCCTTCTCAGGGGAAGCATAACAAGGAGAAATATCCTTATTTGTCCTCATTAATTCAATGAATGAATTAATACATTAATTTGATAATGTGCACAAATCACCCCCTTCGGGGTATCTTGGCGCACAGTATAATATGTTAAAGCTGTATCTAAAACACTGCCACCACCATCAACCCAGAAACTCTGCCACCCTGTGGGAGGACTACAGTTCCCAGCAGCGTCTGCTGAAGGCCACACCCTACTCGCACTTTTAAGCGCAGCGTGGTCCAGCAGTTGTTGTAACCGCCACTGCCATCACCAGGGCACCAGAAACTCCACCACCCTGTGGGAGAACTACAGTTCCCAGCAGCCTCTGCTGAAGGCCATGCCCCTCTCGCGCTTTTAAGCGCAGCGTAGTCCCGTGGTGCAGAACGTGCCCGGGCCTGTCCACGCCCATCAGCGCCTGGAAGAGACTGGGCTGGGCCACCCCTCTAATTCTGAGTTCCTGGGACTCAAGACCATACTATTATGGGGAAAAGAAAGACTAAACAGCTTGAGACAGGAGGGGAAACCATCGCAACTCTTGACTCCTTCCGGGTAAGGGCCGCAAATGTACTGTCCAAAGAACTGAGAGAGCATAGACTGACCCTTAGAGAACCCAATAGTGGGATTATTATTAGAGACAATCCCCCGAGAGACTCTCATACCGGTTCCCTGGACCATATTTTTACAGGCCACCCGCCAGTCCCCCAAGAGGGTTCAAATAATAGTGCTGTTTCACCAGAAGAACCACCAGTTAAAAGGAAGAGAGGAGGGTCTGGACAGCAGCATTTATCAAAATCCAGAAAACCTGTGACTAATGTAGCTGACATGGGTGATACCAGGGCTCCTCAAATGAAAAATAAATACACATAAAGGTAGACCAGCTTGTATCACGCAGAATTCAACCTTTAATAACATGACTAGAAGCTTTAGAGCAGCGACTAGCGATATTAATTAAGAAGGGAGAGTTATTATGGAACTCAGGGCCTGCTACTACTAGCATTGAGGTACTAGGGGGTCCAAACTCAATTGTAAAATCATGTGGCCCAAATCTGAGGGAAAGAGTTGAAAGCCACATCCGTGGGGATATACATAATTCTACAGATTTGTCCACAACAAGCAAGTATACACCGAAGCTCCCAGGATAGGGATTTGTTAATAACTGGAGAAAGTCATATAGTGAAGGCAGGACATGATCATAAGAATAATCCATTAATCCCCACTTCCTCAAATCCCCAGAACAGTCAGGACCCTGTAGTAGTAGATGGTACTCAGGCACCCCATGAGAGGAGAGAAACAAGGGAACACGCAAGGGACAGGTGGAGGGGGAAATATCTTAAGGGGGAAGAGGAGACAACTACCCTGCAGACCCTTGCTCTCCAGACGGTGCTCAGACTGGTGCTCATACTGGTAAATGTGATACCAAAGGGGATGATGGACGGAGCGCTTGAGCTAATCAAACACTCACCCCCAGTCAACTGATCTGGGTTTAATCCATCATCATTCTTTAGCTCACTCCACCACCCCAGTTCAGACATGGCCATATGCAAATCAGTCTGACCCTGTGCCTCATGGGAACAGTCCAGCCCGAACTGCCAAGCCATGTCTTCCCTGGATCGGAAACAAGCATCCTGGGACCGGTTTCTGGCATTTCAGCCGTCATCAGCCAGGCTTGCTTGAATCCAGTGGCAAAGTGAGCAAGGGACCCACGTCTGGGCATACCCTGCCAACTTAGGGCGAACAAAGCGATACCAAAGGGGATGATGGACGGAGCGCTTGAGCTAATCAAACACTCACCCCCAGTCAACTGATCTGGGTTTAATCCATCATCATTCTTTAGCTCACTCCACCACCCCAGTTCAGACATGGCCATATGCAAATCAGTCTGACCCTGTGCCTCATGGGAACAGTCCAGCCCGAACTGCCAAGCCATGTCTTCCCTGGACCGGAAACAAGCATCCTGGGACCAGTTTCTGGCATTTCAGCCGTCATCAGCCAGGCTAGCTTGAATCCAGTGGCAAAGTGAGCAAGGGACCCACGTCTGGGCATACCCTGCCAACTTAGAGGCGAACAAAGCGATACCAAAGGGATGATGGACGGAGCGCTTGAGCTAATCAAACACTCACCCCCAGTCAACTGATCTGGGTTTAATCCATCATCATTCTTTAGCTCACTCCACCACCCCAGTTCAGACATGGCCATATGCAAATCAGTCTGACCCTGTGCCTCATGGGAACAGTCCAGCCCGAACTGCCAAGCCATGTCTTCCCTGGACCGGAAACAAGCATCCTGGGACCGGTTTCTGGCATTTCAGCCGTCATCAGCTAGGCTAGCTTGAATCCAGTGGCAAAGTGAGCAAGGGACCCACGTCTGGGCATACCCTGCCAACTTAGGGCGAACAAAGCGATACCAAAGGGGATGATGGACGGAGCGCTTGAGCTAATCAAACACTCACCCCCAGTCAACTGATCTGGGTTTAATCCATCATCATTCTTTAGCTCACTCCACCACCCCAGTTCAGACATGGCCATATGCAAATCAGTCTGACCCTGTGCCTCATGGGAACAGTCCAGCCCGAACTGCCAAGCCATGTCTTCCCTGGACCGGAAACAAGCATCCTGGGACCGGTTTCTGGCATTTCAGCCGTCATCAGCCAAGCTAGCTTGAATCCAGTGGCAAAGTGAGCAAGGGACCCACGTCTGGGCATACCCTGCCAACTTAGGGCGAACAAAGCGATACCAAAGGGGATGATGGACGGAGCGCTTGAGCTAATCAAACACTCACCCCAGTCAACTGATCTGGGTTTAATCCATCATCATTCTTTAGCTCACTCCACCACCCCAGTTCAGACATGGCCATATGCAAATCAGTCTGACCCTGTGCCTCATGGGAACAGTCCAGCCCGAACTGCCAAGCCATGTCTTCCCTGGACTGGAAACAAGCATCCTGGGACCGGTTTCTGGCATTTCAGCCGTCATCAGCCAGGCTAGCTTGAATCCAGTGGCAAAGTGAGCAAGGGACCCACGTCTGGGCATACACTGCCAACTTAGGGCGAACAAAGCGATACCAAAGGGGATGATGGACGGAGCGCTTGAGCTAATCAAACACTCACCCCCAGTCAACTGATCTGGGTTTAATCCATCATCATTCTTTAGCTCACTCCACCACCCCAGTTCAGACATTGCCATATGCAAATCAGTCTGACCCTGTGCCTCATGGGAACAGTCCAGCCCGAACTGCCAAGCCATGTCTTCCCTGGACCGGAAACAAGCATCCTGGGAGCGGTTTCTGGCATTTCAGCCGTCATCAGCCAGGCTAGCTTGAATCCAGTGGCAAAGTGAGCAAGGGACCCACGTCTGGGCATACCCTGCCAACTTAGGGCGAACAAAGCGATACCAAAGGGGATGATGGACGGAGCGCTTGAGCAAATCAAACACTCACACCCAGTCAACTGATCTGGGTTTAATCCATCATCATTCTTTAGCTCACTCCACCACCCCAGTTCAGACATGGCCATATGCAAATCAGTCTGACCCTGTGCCTCATGGGAACAGTCCAGCCCGAACTGCCAAGCCATGTCTTCCCTGGACCGGAAACAAGCATCCTGGGACCGGTTTCTGGCATTTCAGCCGTCATCAGCCAGGCTAGCTTGAATCCAGTGGCAAAGTGAGCAAGGGACCCACGTCTGGGCATACCCTGCCAACTTAGGGTGAACAAAGCGATACCAAAGGGGATGATGGACGGAGCGCTTGAGCTAATCAAACACTCACCCCCAGTCAACTGATCTGGGTTTAATCCATCATCATTCTTTAGCTCACTCCACCACCCCAGTTCAGACATGGCCATATGCAAATCAGTCTGACCCTGTGCCTCATGGGAACAGTCCAGCCCGAACTGCCAAGCCATGTCTTCCTTGGACCGGAAACAAGCATCCTGGGACCGGTTTCTGGCATTTCAGCCGTCATCAGCCAGGCTAGCTTGAATCCAGTGGCAAAGTGAGCAAGGGACCCACGTCTGGGCATACCCTGCCAACTTAGGGCTTGGCAGTTCGGGCTGGACTGTTCCCATGAGGCACAGGGTCAGACTGATTTGCATATGGCCATGTCTGAACTGGGGTGGTGGAGTGAGCTAAAGAATGATGATGGATTAAACCCAGATCAGTTGACTGGGGGTGAGTGTTTTATTGGCTCAAACGTTCCGTCCATCATCCCCTTTTGTATCGCTTTGGTCGCCCTAAGTTGGCGGGGTATGCCCAGACGTGGGTCCCTTGCTCACTTTGCCATTGGATTCAAGCAAGCCTGGCTGATGACGGCTGAAATGCCAGAAACCGGTCCTAGGATGCTTGTTTCCGGTCCAGGAAGACATGGCTTGGCAGTTCGGCTGGACTGTTCCCATGAGGCACAGGGTCAGACTGATTTGCATATGGCCATGTCTGAACTGGGGTGGTGGAGTGAGCTAAAGAATGATGATGGATTAAACCCAGATCAGTTGACTGGGGGTGAGTGTTTGATTGGCTCAAACGTTCCGTCCATCATCCCCTTTTGTATCGCTTTGGTCGCCCTAAGTTGGCGGGGGTATGCCCAGACGTGGGTCCCTTGCTCACTTTGCCACTGGATTCAAGCAAGCCTGGCTGATGATGGCTGAAATGCCAGAAACCGGTCCTAGGATGCTTGTTTCCGGTCCAGGAAGACATGGCTTGGCAGTTCGGGCTGGACTGTTCCCATGAGGCACAGGGTCAGACTGATTTGCATATGGCCATGTCTGAACTGGGGTGGTGGAGTGAGCTAAAGAATGATGATGGATTAAACCCAGATCAGTTGACTGGGGGTGAGTGTTTGATTGGCTCAAACGTTCCGTCCATCATCCCTTTTGTATCGCTTTGGTCGCCCTAAGTTGGCGGGGGTATGCCCAGACGTGGGTCCCTTGCTCACTTTGCCACTGGATTCAAGCAAGCCTGGCTGATGACGGCTGAAATGCCAGAAACCGGTCCTAGGATGCTTGTTTCCGGTCCAGGGAAGACATGGCTTGGCAGTTCGGGCTGGACTGTTCCCATGAGGCACAGGGTCAGACTGATTTGCATATGGCCATGTCTGAACTGGGGTGGTGGAGTGAGCTAAAGAATGATGATGGATTAAACCCAGATCAGTTGACTGGGGGTGAGTGTTTGATTGGCTCAAACGTTCCGTCCATCATCCCCTTTGTATCGCTTTGGTCGCCCTAAGTTGGCGGGGGTATGCCCAGACGTGGGTCCCTTGCTCACTTTGCCACTGGATTCAAGCAAGCCTGGCTGATGACGGCTGAAATGCCAGAAACCGGTCCTAGGATGCTTGTTTCCGGTCCAGGGAAGACATGGCTTGGCAGTTCGGGCTGGACTGTTCCCAAGAGGCACAGGGTCAGACTGATTTGCATATGGCCATGTCTGAACTGGGGTGGTGGAGTGAGCTAAAGAATGATGATGGATTAAACCCAGATCAGTTGACTGGGGTGAGTGTTTGATTGGCTCAAACGTTCCGTCCATCATCCCCTTTGTATCGCTTTGGTCGCCCTAAGTTGGCGGGGTATGCCCAGACGTGGGTCCCTTGCTCACTTTGCCACTGGATTCAAGCAAGCCTGGCTGATGACGGCTGAAATGCCAGAAACCGGTCCTAGGATGCTTGTTTCCGGTCCAGGGAAGACATGGCTTGGCAGTTCGGGCTGGACTGTTCCCATGAGGCACAGGGTCAGACTGATTTGCATATGGCCATGTCTGAACTGGGGTGGTGGAGTGAGCTAAAGAATGATGATGGATTAAACCCAGATCAGTTGACTGGGGGTGAGTGTTTGATTGGCTCAAACGTTCCGTCCATCATCCCCTTTTGTATCGCTTTGGTCGCCCTAAGTTGGCGGGGTATGCCCAGACGTGGGTCCCTTGCTCACTTTGCCACTGGATTCAAGCCTGGCTGATGACGGCTGAAATGCCAGAAACCGGTCCTAGGATGCTTGTTTCCGGTCCAGGAAGACATGGCTTGGCAGTTCGGGCTGGACTGTTCCCATGAGGCACAGGGTCAGACTGATTTGCATATGGCCATGTCTGAACTGGGGTGGTGGAGTGAGCTAAAGAATGATGATGGATTAAACCCAGATCAGTTGACTGGGGGTGAGTGTTTGATTGGCTCAAACGTTCCGTCCATCATCCCCTTTTGTATCGCTTTGGTCGCCCTAAGTTGGCGGGGTATGCCCAGACGTGGGTCCCTTGCTCACTTTGCCACTGGATTCAAGCAAGCCTGGCTGATGACGGCTGAAATGCCAGAAACCGGTCCTAGGATGCTTGTTTCCGGTCCAGGGAAGACATGGCTTGGCAGTTCGGGCTGGACTGTTCCCATGAGGCACAGGGTCAGACTGATTTGCATATGGCCATGTCTGAACTGGGGTGGTGGAGTGAGCTAAAGAATGATGATGGATTAAACCCAGATCAGTTGACTGGGGGTGAGTGTTTGATTGGCTCAAACGTTCCGTCCATCATCCCCTTTTGTATCGCTTTGGTCGCCCTAAGTTGGCGGGGTATGCCCAGACGTGGGTCCCTTGCTCACTTTGCCACTGGATTCAAGCAAGCCTGGCTGATGACGACTGAAATGCCAGAAACCGGTCCTAGGATGCTTGTTTCCGGTCCAGGGAAGACATGGCTTGGCAGTTCGGGCTGGACTGTTCCCATGAGGCACAGGGTCAGACTGATTTGCATATGGCCATGTCTGAACTGGGGTGGTGGAGTGAGCTAAAGAATGATGATGGATTAAACCCAGATCAGTTGACTGGGGGTGAGTGTTTGATTGGCTCAAACGTTCCGTCCATCATCCCCTTTTGTATCGCTTTGGTCGCCCTAAGTTGGCGGGGGTATGCCCAGACGTGGGTCCCTTGCTCACTTTGCCACTGGATTCAAGCAAGCCTGGCTGATGATGGCTGAAATGCCAGAAACCGGTCCTAGGATGCTTGTTTCCGGTCCAGGGAAGACATGGCTTGGCAGTTCGGGCTGGACTGTTCCCATGAGGCACAGGGTCAGACTGATTTGCATATGGCCATGTCTGAACTGGGGTGGTGGAGTGAGCTAAAGAATGATGATGGATTAAACCCAGATCAGTTGACTGGGGGTGAGTGTTTGATTGGCTCAAACGTTCCGTCCATCATCCCCTTTTGTATCGCTTTGGTCGCCCCTAAGTTGGCGGGGGTATGCCCAGACGTGGGTCCCTTGCTCACTTTGCCACTGGATTCAAGCAAGCCTGGCTGATGACGGCTGAAATGCCAGAAACCGGTCCTAGGATGCTTGTTTCCGGTCCAGGGAAGACATGGCTTGGCAGTTCGGGCTGGACTGTTCCCATGAGGCACAGGGTCAGACTGATTTGCATATGGCCATGTCTAAACTGGGGTGGTGGAGTGAGCTAAAGAATGATGATGGATTAAACCCAGATCAGTTGACTGGGGGTGAGTGTTTGATTGGCTCAAACGTTCCGTCCATCATCCCCTTTTGTATCATACTGGTAAATGTGCCAGAACTGCGGACATCCCAATACGAAACTACTGAGCAACTGATGGGGAAAGTATTACATTGGCTGACCAAATTTGGCTGAGTGGGTTCATTCATATATAGGCACATCATTATGGCTAGGAGGATTTCCTGGGTTGGACCATCACTAAAATCTTTACCAGGGGACGGTATTGTGATTAATTTTAATGCTCAAGAATTGGTGAGGGAGCTGTTAGGGTGTTTACCTATTGCACTTTCAGCAGGAACACAGATATATGCCCTACCCTTAGGCTTCTTTTATAAACCGCACAAGGTTCTTAGGACTCTTACTGGTGTAAGGGACAACCTGATACCTGTCCAGAGGGAGATATCACCACAGAGAGGCCCTAATCGGATAAGCACTAGGAATAGGTTTTCCCCACTAGAAAGCCTAGAAGAATGCGATTGACTCCAGGAGGTGGTCGATGTTAGAGGTAATAAGAGCATTCACAGTGGGCATGAGAATGGAAATGAAGTAATGAAGGAAATTAAGATAATTTTAGTCGTAAGAGGGCTCTAACAGAGTGGCAGAATGAAATAAATAAACATGATATTGTCTGGCTCCAAGCCTCCTGGGAGACAGGATCAATATCGATGGATGGTTTTAGAAATTTCAGCACCCTGCAGTTACAGCCAGAGCAGGCAGTGCAAAAGGTGGTATAGCAACCCTTGTGGCAAATACTCTTAGTATTAGAATATTAAAGTTCTGCAACGAAGCAGTATACTTCCATTATTTAATAATTGAAGGGCAGGAGGATTGGGATATATTACTGATTAATTTATATAACAATACATTTGCGGGGATGATGGATGCCGTGGTAAGAGAACTGGAGGAAGCAATTGAGGAAGCTATTGCAGGCCATCCTAAGATATTAAGGATCCTATGGCTGGTTGATTTTAATTGTAGAGTTTGCAGCTTAATGGAAAATACAGTCTGTGGGATCACAGATTGCTGCGGCTATCCGATTGTTCATTTTAATCACATCTCTTATGGGGAGGCATTGAACAGGATGATAATCTTTTTGGGATATGGAGATCGAAAATAGCATTAACGAATCCCCAGGAATATGGATAAGACCTATGGTGGCCCGAGCTCAGGCTCAACAATTGATTTCATGATCGCCTCTGAGGCCTTAAGTACGAGACTCAGTAACAAAAGGGTGACATTCACGGTTTTTAGCGATCACGCTTTTCTGGCTTGTAATATGTGATGGAAGTTTAAGCCCCATATACAGAAAGAACTAGTCTTGAAACCGGTATTGGCGAGAAATAATGGGTGTACCCTAAAATGGGACAAGGTGGAGGGGAAAGACCTCCTTCAGACTCTGGTAGCTACCAAGTCTCCGGAAATCATGACTGGCCTTGAATTTTGTACCCCCTCAGATTAAATTATACTAGCTTTCGAAGAACTCATGAGTGGGAGTAAACATCAATTAACACGTTATTTTAAGGACAAAGATCTGATCCAGGAATCGTGGTTCGACCATAATTGTACCAAGGCGGCCACCAAGTTACACATTGCCTTAGGTGCAATACCAAGGGATCAGTGCTACCTAAGAGCACTAAGAGCAAGTTATAGAGAAGCAAGAGGAGCGCAATTATGGGAATTAAAGTTGAAAGCATGGGAAGACTTGAGAAGTGCATTGTTTATAAAGGATACCAGGAATTCTGAAGGGTATTGAAGGCACCTCTCCTAAAGGATGAAGGTGCTCCATCTTTAGAGACACAAATAGAAGAAGATGGCTGGATAGCATATTTTCAAAACATTTTTTAAAGTTCCACTATAAGGAGAAATAATAATCCTATATTAGAGAATCACACTCGTCATTATTTAACGTTTGAAGTGGAAGAAATTGACTGTGCTCTGGCCCAGACCAATTTGTTGAAGGCTCCTGGTCCTGACGGGATTCCGGCAGATATATTCTTAGAAAATAAAGCATTATGTATGACGAATGTCTTCTATGCTATAACTAAACAAGGCCCCCCGAGCACCTGGAAACATTCGGTAATTGTCCCAATTTATAAAAAGCGAGACAGGGCGGAACCAAAAAATTACAGACCCATCTCATTAATTGACAGTACTGCAAAATGAATGGGCAGAGTGCTCTTAAATAGGATAGAGGAATGGGTATCTGAAAAAGGCATTTTAGGAAAAGCCCAGTGTTGGACCTGGCCCTTTTTGGCAGGTTCACCCCTGAACTTTTTGCCTGTCTCTTAGCCTTTTCCCTGTGTAGTGTTGGTGATTTTAGGCCTCTAGGCACTTAAGCACTGTGGCCCAGTGTAAAGTGCGTGCGCGCTGTGTGCGTGTGTGGTGAGACTGGCCGGCCCTCCCATAGGAATGCATTGAGGATGAGTGTGTAGGTGGTAATTCCTGTTATAAGAATAGCAGCATGGTCAAGTCTGGTATGTATGACATTGTGAGAATAAATGCTGCACAATGGTGTGCGCAGATTTATTATGACTATGTGAGAAATGCCACTTTTAGAAGTTGGCATTTCTGTGCGCTATGTGCCTGCCTGATGTGGATTGCATGTCTGGCTGGAGGGACAGGGCAGGCTGAGCCAGACGTGGGTTGAATAGAGAGATCTGCAGTTGGAGTATGGGGAGGGGACCCTTTGATCTGAGCAGGGCTGTGCCTGGCAAAGTGAGTGATGGCTCCACCTCCCACGGTGCGTCTGGTAGCAGACCCCCTCTTCCTCAAAGGCAGGATGCCGCATCATAAACAGAGTGCTCCAGATCCCCCTATACCAGTTCTGACTGGTATCCCCAAGCCCTGTGCTGTGACACAAAGGGAAATATGTGTATAAAAGAAGGGGCTGTGACCCCATGAACTTGTTGAGTGCTTGGCTGCTGTTCCTGCTGGGGCATGCTGCTGCTGGGGCCCAGGGGGGGCTGCCATGAGGGCTTGCCTCCCTGGGCCCTGCCTTGTCCCTGGATACTTCAAGGACTTGTTGGGGACCTTTGCTTTTCCTTGATCCCTAAAAGACTTTTTATCCTAGCGCCTGGTGAGCGCTTTATCTCCTTTATGAAAGAGCGCTTTCCTTCCCTGAGGAGCGCGTGGGCTCTGCGAGCGCTGAGCTGCTCATTATGGACAGGAATCCCAACATAGGGATTCCCCCGCATTCTGGCTTCTAGCGGAGCCCACCCCGCATTTGCCGATCTTTTAAGAGCGGGTGCCCACCCCGCTTATTGCCTAAATTTACTAGCGGGTGCCCACCCCGCTTCTTGGCTTATTTTTAAACAGCGGGTGCCCACCCCGCGTTTCACCGCCGCAGCCCCGGGGCTGCCGAAGAAATCTGTTCCCGGCCGCTGCAGCGCGACCAGGAAGTCAGGCACGTCTGCCTAAGACATGGGCGGAGCGAGGGAAGGAAGTCCCGCCCGCCGCCAGAGATCCGGCCGGAGCCTCGCAGGCTCGGTGAGAAGTCCCGGGTCCCAGGAGGGGGCCCGGGTGAAGGGAGAGGTGCCGGCATGGCAGAGGGGCACGAGGCACATTGTCGGTGCCTGCCCCGCCGCGATGGAAGGAAAGGAGGACGGGAGCCTACCCCGCCTCCACGAGCACCGAAGAGGAGTCCCGGGTCCCAGGAGGGGGCCCGGGTGAAGTGAGAAGTGGCGGCCGAGGCCGCCGATGCAAGTGCGGGGCTCCCATGGAAGAGGGAAGCCCCGCGTGTGCACAAGAGCCCCGCACGCCTTGAGATATGAGTCCCGGGTCCCAGGAGGGGCCCGGGTGAAGCGAAGAGAAGAGACCGAGAGCGGCACCAGAGAGTCCCGGTGAGTGGGGGCTCGATGTTGTTGGTGCCGTGCAAGGCACCATGTATGGCGGCCCCGCCTGGCAGAGGGCCGCCCCAGCGTGGGTACATTTTATTTCAGGAGCCAGTGCGCTCCATGAGGGCATGATTGTTTCTAGAGCCCGGGTGGCTCCACCGGTTGGCTATTTGTGTTCCGAGCCCCAGGTGGCTCCAACGAGGGGGCACAGTGTTGGTGCCGATCGCGGCACTGTGAGCGCATTGGTGCTGAGTGGTCCCGCAGGAGAGCGGGCCACTCCAACGAAGGGGGCATGTTTTGTTTTAGAGCCCGTGTGGCTCCAACCTGGGGCCTGATGGTTTCAGAGGCAGCGTGCCTCCAACGATTGGCATATTTGTTTAAAAGGCCCAGTGGGGCCCCGAGGGCACAGATGTGCCAGGGCCCCTTTAGGTTATTTATCCCAGCTACCCCGTTTGCAGAGGGCAGCTGCGTGCGATGGAGATTTGTGTTTCTAGAGCCTACGTGGCTCCAACGAAGGGGCACATTTGTTTTAAGGGCATTGGGAGCCCAGGCCTCTAATTGATTCACAGCTGCCCAGCAAGTAGTGGGCAGCTGCACCGTTTAGGTATTCTTTCATTGGGGGCATGCTTAGCGTTAGGAGTGGAATGCACTCCTCTGCCCCAGTACTTTCCCAGCGGCCCAGCAAGTAGTGGGCAGCTGCTATGTTTAGGCCTGCGCAGATTGCGCACCCTTGACTCTCGCTGCCCTTGCAGCGCGCCCTGACTTTTGGACATAGGGCATTTGAGCCCCTTAGAGATGGCCAGTTGGCCAAGGGGACTGCTAGGTTTTTAGGCGCCAGGCCCTAATGTGATTTGTGTGTTAGCAAGCTTCTCTCCTATGAGTTATAGGCGAATGTGATTTATACCTCTGCTATGGCTCTTTCTACCATGAGGTTATGTGCTACTGTGAGTATGTGGTGCTAGGAAATGTAAGGCATGTAGTATGTTTTACGCACCCTGTTTCGGTTACCTCAAAAATGTGGTTTCTATGCTTGTGAGGTTATTACCTCCTAATGCTTTTAGGTTGTGAGTTATTTTCCCTGAGATTATTTCCTAATGTGATTTAGACTTAGGATGTTATTGTCTAATGCGTTTAGACTGGAGAGATAATTGCATAATGTGTGTATGCTGGTGAGGTTGGCGCATAATGTTTTGCGCCTAATGTGATGCTGTGCATAATATGGTTTATGTTACAGGCTGATGCTAAGTACAGTGGTTGCCAGTGATTACTGGTTGTACGGTTCTGATATGTCCTACATTTATTAGGTATTCTACATCTATTACCTTTTACTAAGTGATGGTTCTGACAGTGGTCCACGTGGCCCTGTCATGTGTACATAATCCCCTGTAAATATTGTCCCGTGCCAGTGGGCACAGTGTATTGTATATGCGTACTATTCTAATGTGTTATGATAATACAAAGGCTATTTTTATATATAACCTTGTGTGGAGTTCCTTTTGTAGTGTGCTTTGGGTGTTGTGCGGTGTGGGTGTTGCGCAAACGCTTTACACATTGCCTCCGGGATAAGCCTGACTGCTCGTGCCAAGCTACCAAGGGGGTGAGCAGGGGTTATCTTGGGTGTGTAACTCTCTTGCCCTGACTAGAGTGGTGGTTTCTGCTTGGCTTTGGCGCAAGCCTTAGCCAACCAGAAATCCCATTTCTAACATTGGTGATCAGCGGTGGGATAGGACTTGCGTTTGCGCAGTACCACGGCGACAACTGGCTGCACTACAAAACTCTGCATTTTAGATAGTCACATGTTGGGGATTATTGGTCTAAGATTGTTTTAAGTGTCATTTCATTTTTGAAATATGTGTTCCTGTTACAGTGTGAGTTTTCTGGATTCACCAGTAAGGGTGGGATCCAGTGGTGGCGGCGAAGTGTGTGTCCAGTGCATGAAGTCCTCCGTCCCAGTTCCCATAGTATAGTACCTAGTTCCCGGTTAAGAGGGGAACAGGTTGTGTTTCAGGGGCAGTAAGATGCTGCCTCACCAGTCTTGTGGGGGGGTGTGGATGAATGTTGTGATGCACTGGACGTTTGAGTAAATGGTGTTAGTGTGTGAGTTCTTTGATTGTAAGGAACTAGCATTGGGGAGTGACCCTAGAAGAATGGTGCAGGTGTCTCGATAACCCTCACGGTTTAAGATGGTTCAGAGTAGCCCAGCTGGGTACCCTTATTGTGAGGCGGTTGTAGGGACTCACATCCTGTCTCGCAGGAGGAGGAGTGAGATTGGGCTGTGTCCCAAAGTGCCCGCACCTCAGTTTCCAGTACTGGTTGGTTCCATGAGGGAGCACCAGGTAGGGAGCCTAGTCTGTCCTGTTGGACCGTTCTTCAAGGTGGTTTTTCCCGTTTTAGGTGAGCTGGGAGTGCCTGTAATCAGACCTCCAGCAGTTCTAGTGTCTGGCAGTACCGCTCCAGTTGGGAGGGTGCATAGGTCCAGTTTTGAGGGATGAGAGGGGGAAAGAGTCCCCAGTGGGAACCAGTGGGTCAGGGACCAGCCAGAAGGGCTGAGTCGCCAATGATTGACCATGGTGTGCGCCACTTCTGTCCTGGCACATCTTCACGCCCTGTCAGAGGGACAGGAGGTCGTGAGCTCTGCGCCAGGCAGACTGTCACACGACACGCTAGGGATGTGTCACCCTTGTGAAGTCCTGGTTTTCCAGGCGTCTGACCCAAGAGGTACGTCCCCGGGTTGGGGAGCCAGTAGCCGGTGTGTTCCGGATCTGGACTTGCATTTATGATCGCATACAGTAATTATAGTGTACACTACTAGTGAGTGCAGACCATAACGTACCGCATACATTTTTTGAGAATTTTTTTGCTCCTATATTGTGATTGATATTGCCGGTGATTTTTCATCCGCGCACATTTTCTGAGAGTTTTTGGGATCCTATATTGTGATTGATATTGCCGGTGATTTTTCACCCGCGCCCATTTATTGAAAGTTTTTTGATCCCTATTGTGATTGATATTGCTGGTGATTTTTCACCCACGCACATTTCTGAGAGTTTTTGGGATCCTATATTGTGATTGATATTGCCGGTAATTTTTCACCCGCGCCCATTTATTGAAAGTTTTTTGATCCCCTATTGTGATTGATATTGCTGGTGATTTTTCACCCACGCACATTTCTGAGAGTTTTTAGGATCCTATATTGTGATTGATATTGCCGGTGATTTTTCACCCGCTTACATTTTTTGAGAAGTTTTCTTCTGTCCTTTATTGATATTGCCCATGATTGTTACAATGGGCAAGCCTATTGCTTATTGATATTGCCGGTGATTGTTACTACCCGCATATATTTTTGAGAGTTCTTTTGATTCTATTGTTGATTGATATGGCCGGTGATTGTTACTACCCGCCTATATTTTTGAGAGTTCTTTTGATTCTATTGTTGATTGATATTGCCGGTGATTGTTACTACCCGCATATATTTTTGAGAGTTCTTTTGATTCTATTGTTGATTGATATGGCCGGTGATTGTTACTACCCGCATATATTTTTGAGAGTTCTTTTGATTCTATTGTTGATTGATATTGCCGGTGATTGTTACTACCCGCATATATTTTTGAGAGTTCTTTGATTCTATTATTGATTGATATTTCCCGTGATTGTTACAACGGGCAAGCCTATTTTTTATTTGATATTGCCGGTGATTGTTACCCGCATACATTTTGTTGAGAAGTTTTCTCCTATTTTTATTGAGATTGCCCGTCATCTCTGGTCAGCCTGAGGGTGCGGACCCTAGGCGGGAGGATCAGTGGTAGTTTGGAACTACACTGAGAGGGAGAGTGGAGAATGGCTATTGTATGCCAGGGGTTACTGCCCCCCACTCTGTGGATTGACAAGGACCAGTGGCATCTGGGTGGCCTAGGTCCTGGTACTGGCCATGAACAACTAGACGAGTACCCGTAGGATAGCATAGTTGATCCTGAATGTTTTTTTTTTCTCTTTGTTTTTTTCTCTCCAGAGTTTCAGGGTGGCGTAGAACCGGAGGGTGTCCCTGCCGTGCGGGCCCGTGTCCGTGTTCTATCGCCCCAAGCAGGAAGCCCATCACGGTGGTGATTGGTCTACCCTGCGTTTTGGCTGGAAGGGGGTTGTGTTGGACCTGGCCCTTTTTGGCAGGTTCACCCCTGAACTTTTTGCCTGTCTCTTAGCCTTTTCCCTGTGTAGTGTTGGTGATTTTAGGCCTCTAGGCACTTAAGCACTGTGGCCCAGTGTAAAGTGCGTGCGCGCTGTGTGCGTGTGTGGTGAGACTGGCCGGCCCTCCCATAGGAATGCATTGAGGATGAGTGTGTAGGTGGTAATTCCTGTTATAAGAGTAGCAGCATGGTCAAGTCTGGTATGTATGAAATTGTGAGAATAAATGCTGCACAATGGTGTGCGCAGATTTATTATGACTATGTGAGGCATGTAGTATGTTTTACGCACCCTGTTTCGGTTACCTCAAAAATGTGGTTTCTATGCTTGTGAGGTTATTACCTCCTAATGCTTTTAGGTTGTGAGTTATTTTCCCCTGAGATTATTTCCTAATGTGATTTAGACTTAGGATGTTATTGTCTAATGCGTTTAGACTGGAGAGATAATTGCATAATGTGTGTATGCTGGTGAGGTTGGCGCATAATGTTTTGCGCCTAATGTGATGCTGTGCATAATATGGTTTATGTTACAGGCTGATGCTAAGTACAGTGGTTGCCAGTGATTACTGGTTGTACGGTTCTGATATGTCCTACATTTATTAGGTATTCTACATCTATTACCTTTTACTAAGTGATGGTTCTGACAGTGGTCCACGTGGCCCTGTCATGTGTACATAATCCCTGTAAATATTGTCCCGTGCCAGTGGGCACAGTGTATTGTATATGCGTACTATTCTAATGTGTTATGATAATACAAAGGCTATTTTTATATATAACCTTGTGTGGAGTTCCTTTGTAGTGTGCCTTGGGTGTTGTGCGGTGTGGGTGTTGCGCAAACGCTTTACACATTGCCTCCGGGATAAGCCTGACTGCTCGTGCCAAGCTACCAAGGGGGTGAGCAGGGGTTATCTTGGGTGTGTAACTCTCTTGGCCTGACTAGAGTGGTGGTTTCTGCTTGGCTTTGGCGCAAGCCTTAGCCAACCAGAAATCCCATTTCTAACACCCAGTATGGCTTCAGAAAAGGGAAGGGTACTATTAATCAGGCACTAAACCTGACTATGGGTATATCTAAATACACTTTAGCTAAAGGAGGCCAATTATAAATGGCATTTATCGATCTCACAGCGGCCTTTGATTGTGTGGCCCATCGCAAACTTTGGGTAATAATAGAACAACTAGGTGTGAATCCTCTGATTATTGCTTTTATTAGGCAACTATACACAGGAGCAACAGCATGTGTGCGCTATGGAAGGAAAGGAGAATGTACAAGGATTTTTCATATCGAGAAAGAGGTAAGACAGGGTTGCGTACTCAAACCTTTCTTGTTCTTTTTTTATAAAACAGGTTAGAGAAAATATTGGGGCGAGCGTCGAAAGACGTGCCTTATGTTGAGAAATCACCCTTACCTATTCTCCTCTATGCTGACAATGCGGTGCTCCTGGCAGGGACTCCGGGGGCGCTGCAGAAGCTCATCGAGGTGTGTTCAAACTATAAGGCTATTCTAGATCTGCGTGTAAATGTTTCCAAATCTTTTGTTTTAATTGCGGGTTCACACCCTAAGAAAGCCTTTAACTTCTGTATAGGGAGAGGAAGCTGGAAGTGGTGGACACATTTTCCTACCTGTGGGTGCTATTCGACAGGAAGTTATCATGGGAAAAGTTGCTCCAAAGTAGAAAGGGCATCTTTAAAATGGGATCAGGGCACTTGTGAAGCTTGCTACAAAATTGGGGTCGAAACCTTTACCAGAATTGCTAAATATATATCAAGTGAAAACACTGACTAGTGTTACATATGGGGCAGCAATCTGGGGTATGGTGGATCCGGTGCCCTTGCAACGTGTGGAGGACGACTTCTGTAAGAAGATGTTGTCGCTCCCCCGTTCATGCGCTAATTATCTCCCCCATCTGGAACTGGATCTATCATACCTTGAGAATGTAATAGGACTAGCACTATTGTTATTATGGCTTTCCATATGGAAAAGGCAATGTGTCCCATTAAACCAGGTAATCCTGAGCGATTGTTTAAAGCTGGACCATGCCAACTGGATCCCTTGTTAAAAAAATGTAGAGGACACCCTGTCTGTGTTGGGATTGCGACATTTATTTGAATCCCCGATGCTGTGTGCCTCGTTTAGGACGAAATTAAAAAAGATTTTTATAGAAAAAGCTGCAAATGATAAATGGAAAAAGAATAAAGCAAAAACCACAATAACTGCCTATAGTTTACTTCCCCCACCTAAAGATATACTACAATCATATTTATCATTTGTACATAATCTTCAGCATCACTATATTTTAATTTAATTTAATTACGTTCAGGCTGAATTACATCCCTTTAATGTTTGGCTTCCCGGTGAACGCCTACTCTGTAAACGATTTACCACCGTGCCATGGTAGAGTAGCCCAAACCACGCTTCATATTTTATTAAGCACTTTTTATGGGCCCCATAGGAAAGCCTTTTAATCCCCATGTTATGTTAATATAAATGTGTTTAATGTATGACTGCACTGCACTTTATCCAACAGCTGCCAGACCCATATGTGTGTTATTCCCTTGCTTCCTACCTGTGGGCTGTGGCTAGGCGTAGACGTCTAGTCTTGGAGATGTTTTAACAACCAGTAATGAAATGGAAGATAGGAACCAGTTTTTATGAGACATTTTTATATGGCGTATGGTTTTAGGTCGACGAAATGTATATACATTGAAACCTATATTTGGCACTTTTTATGCATTGAAAAAAATGCAAAATAAAGTATTGGAAAATGAAAATGAAAAATGAATCTAAAACACAACCATTTTTAGTGCATTTCCAAATGTATTATTATCAGGATAGGTTATGACAGAGAATGGCAATTTGTTCCAGAGGGCGGAGGTCAGAAAGGAAAAAGATCTTCCACTACATCTAGATCATCGAATACGAGGGACTGACAGTAATTCCTTCTCACTGGAAAACAAATTCCTAGCAGAGTGATTTCGTTTGAGCCTCTGACAGAGATACTCAGGACGGATCACTGACAACACTAATATCGACCTACAGAAATATCGGGACATAAATATCGTTGCCAAAAATATCGACCTCCTATCTTCATAATGGTAAGTACAAAAATATCGAAAAAAAAATATTGTTGTTAAAAATATCGAAGTACAAAATATCGTTTTTTTTATGTGTATCATAAATAATGTAAAATAAATTAAATAATACATTTTACTTAAAAAAAAATTAGATTTATTTGTAAATTGTAACAATAAGTAATATATGTAATTTAAAAATAAATGAAACATACATATATAAAATGTAATATATATATATTTACTTAAAAATAATTAATAAATCATAATTTTAATTAATTATAAAATGTTAGAAATATATTAAAAAATAAAGATAAATATATATATATACATACACCTGTAACATAAAAATTAAAAAAAAATATTAAAATATAAATTAAAATATTAAAATATGTAATATTTTTAAACCTGCATTTTAAACTACATTTAGTGCAACAGTAGGGAAAGTGTTGGATAGCGGAGGGTAAAAAATTACTATTCCCACTCCAGCGAGTGCAAACGTAAGGGAAGTGTTGGATAGTGGAGGGGAATAATTTACTATTCCCACTTCAGCGATTGCAACAGTAGGGAAAGTGTTGGATAGCGGAGGGGAATAATTTACTATTCCCACTCCAGCGAGTGCAACAGTAGGGAAAGTGTTGGATAGCGGAGGGGAATAATTTACTATTCCCACTCCAGTGAGTGCAACAGTAGGGAAAGTGTTGGATAGCGGAGGGGAATAATTTACTATTTCCACTCCAATGAGTGCAACAGTAGGGAAAGTGTTGGATAGCGGAGGGTAAAAAATTACTATTCCCACTCCAGCGAGTGCAACAGTAGGGAAAGTGTTGGATAGCGGAGGGGAATAATTTACTATTCCCACTCCAGCGAGTGCAACAGTAGGGAAAGTGTTGGATAGCGGAGGGGAATAATTTACTATTCCACACCAATGAGTGCAACAGTAGGGAAAGTGTTGGATAGCGGAGGGGAAAAAATTACTATTCCCACTCCAGCAAGTGCAACAGTAGGGAAAGTGTTGGATAGCATAGGGGTAAAAATTACTATTCCCACTCCAGTGAGTGCAACAGTAGGGAAGTGTTGGATAGCGGAGGGAAATAATTTACTATTCCCACTCCAGCAAGTGCAACAGTAGGGAAAGTGTTGGATAGCGGAGTGATAAAAATTACTATTCCCACTCCAGCGAGTGCAACAGTAGGGAAAGTGTTGGATAGTGGAGGGGATTAATTTACTATTCCCACTCCAAGGAGTGCAACAGTAGGAAAAGTGTTGGATAGTGGAGGGAAATAATTTACAATTGCCACTCCAATGAGTGCAACAGTAGGAAAACTGTTGGATAGCAGAAGGGGTAAAATTACTATTCCCACTCCAGGGAGTGCAACAGTAGGGAAAGTGTTGGATAGCAGAGGGTTACAAATTACTATTCCCACTCCTGCAAGTGCAACAGTAGGGAAAGTGTTGGATAGCGGAGGGGTAAAAATTACTATTCCCACAGAACAAAATTCAAATTTAAAAACAAACAAAATATCAACTACAATACAAAATATAATTTAAAAAAAAAAAAAAACATATAAAAATATAACAATTAACAAAACATATAAAAATATTTTAATGTAGCAAAAATCTAAACTTGACATAAAAATATAATTTTTTTTAATTTAACAAACAATTTACAAACAAATGAATATTTTGTAATAGAAATTAATCTTAATCAAAAAATTTAAAATTACATAAATGTAATATTTATTTTCCTACCCTATATCACCACACAGTTTACAACACACATCTAAATTAAACAAAAAAGTGTAACCCTATAGTTAACACAATTAATTATCAATTAAACAAATATTAATAATTATAAAACACATTTAAAAAT